>SJYT01050543.1:208830-235888 GCA_006410635.1 Cephalophus harveyi | reverse complement strand
AAACTGGAACCTATTATACAGAGTGAAGTAAGCCAGAAAGAAAAACACCAATACAGTATACTGACACATATATATGGAATTTAGAAAGATGGCAATGATGACCCTGTATGTGAGACAGCAAAAGAGACACAGATGTATAGAACGGACTTTTGGACTCTGTGGGAGAGGGAGAGGGTGGGATGATTTGGGAGAATGGCATTGAAACGTGTATACTATCATGTAAGAATGAAGCACCAGCCTATGTTCAATACAGGATACAGGATGCTTGGGGCTGGTGCACGGGGATGATCCAGAGAGATGATATGGGGTGGGAGGTGGGAGGGGGATTTAGGATTGGGAGCTAATATACACCCATGGTGGATTCATGTCAATGTATGGCAAAACCAATACGGTATTGTAAAGTAAAATAAAGTAAAAAATAAAAAAATTAAAAAAAAGATTATTTTTTAACACATGCTGTTGCCCATATTTGAACTAAGCCTAGGCACCATTAGGGTCACCAGCTTAAGCCTGGGCCTACTGTGAACATAAAGCCACAGACCTCCAATTTTTTGGCCTGGCATAATTTTAGTTATGTAGCAGTTTGTTCCGATGTGTTTCTGCTTGCAATAGAACAAAACCATGGATTTCTTTTTGTAATTTCATTAAGATCTGAAGTTGCCAAGTGTCAATGACAACAAATTCAAATGAAAATCTACTCAAAACACAGTACTACTTTTTCAGCCAAAAATAATACTTAGGTCAATGAGATACCAGGCTGCCTGCTAGATTCCAAATTTTCTGCTCAGAGTAACTGATTAACTGAATAAGTGTAGATAAAAATCTCAGACAAAAGTTCTCTAACATAATTGTAGGATGATGTTTTTATATCAATGGGATACATCTCAATTAGCAATACCTTCGTAGAGATAGGGCAACACCTTGCTGCAGCAAGAGAGTTATCTGTCAAACTGGGGCTCCAGCTTGAGAGTTGATAATGTGGCAGCTGTAAGATCCACCTCCTGTTCTGGTTGTATGTACTTCAACAATGAAAGCAACACAGTTCTACCAAAGCAGAATACTTTAAAAATGCAACTGTCACCCTAAGAAATTACATGTGTAAGAGACCTTGTTCCTCTGGCCAGTGTTGAGAGAAACAAATATTCAGCTGGTTACTTTACAAGAAAAATAAATACATAAAAACAAAACAAACGAAAACCCCAAGAGGCTAATTGACTTGTTTTCAAGAACAAAGAGAGTAAACAATAGAGAGGACAAGAGTGTTGTTGCCTAATACCAAATTAATTAATGCTGAGTTACCCACAAGAAAACACTAACAGTAACTTGTATAGAGTTAATACTTACTCCCAGGCTCTTGAATCCCCCAAAATTATCACCAAAATCTTAAAGCTGACTATTTTTATCTATTTATGTCAAATATATATCAGAAAAGATTTCTAAAAAATTGAGTTAACATTGATATCTGAAAGAACTATAATAGTCTATTTAAAGCAAAAGTAGAGTTTTGCATCACCTCAGGAGGACATAAGAGTATGGCTAAATAAGAATGAGGGTACACTTGGCATAATCTTTATATTAACACAATTGTATTAAAATTATGCCATGTTAAAAATAGCAGAAGATGATCTTTGAAAGCTGTTTCCAAATTTACCTTCAGTATAATAGATAAAGTCTGTTTATAAAAAAATATTCTAAAATGATAGCAAACTTTAAAATATTTTTTTATAGAAGCTATTGTCCAGCTTGCCAACTGTATTTCCCAGTCTCACTTGCATATTGAGGTTTTGACTCTCAATATGGATTTACGGAGCTAATATTTACATTTTTATCTTTTAGCATTAGATGACAATAAAACCTAGAAAACTGAATATTTAGTGTCTCAGGGCAAGAATGGCAAATATTGCATTATGCAATCACATGGGAATATATTTCTATCTCTTTGGGTTGTTATGAACATTAAGTTAAAACAGTATATGGAAAGTTTTTAGATCCAAGTACAAAAACTATCATGCTACACTCAAGGTTTATATATTATAAAAATTGTCCTTACTATACATTTTTTAAATGTGGTTACTTATATTAATGGAAATGACATGTATTTTTAAAAAATTATAATGATGTAACACCCTGGGATTTCTTTGGAGGGAATGATGCTGAAGCTGAAATTCCAGTACTTTGGCCATCTCATGCGAAGGGTTGACTCATTGGAAAAAAGACTCTGATGCTGGGAGGGATTAGGGCAGGAGGAGAAGGGGACGACAGAGGATGAGATGGCTGGATGGCATCACTGACTCGATGGACGTGAATCTGAGTGAACTCCGGGAGTTGGCGATGGACAAGGAGGCCTGGTATGCTGCGATTCATGGGGTTGCAATGAGTCAGACACGACTAAGTGACTGAACTGACTGACTGACTGTTTAAATACAGATGGTTAGGAACCTGTTTACATATATATGGCATATGTGTGTCTGTGCGTGCCTAGAAAAATGTTTGTAATAATGCATATCAAACTGTTGATGGTTTCCTTTGCCCAAGGCACTAGGATTGGAAGTTCAGTTCAGTCTCTCAGTTATGTCCGACTCTTTGCGACCCCATGAATCGGGCTTTATATTATTTACTCTATTTACATCTAGGTTATTTGATCTTTTTATAATCATGCTTTTGTGAGTGACAACTTTCTTTATCACAGAAATCAATACATTCATTGAGTTAGCAAATTTTGATGAACCCAAACCATCATCAACATTAAACTCATATCAGTTACTCTTATTCTAATAGCTTTGGGGATTGAAATTGTGCCTCCCATTTCTACATTTCTACAGGGAGAAAGTGCACTATCTAATAGATTCAAACATCCCAGCCCCTTTGTCAGTTATATCTCTATTTTTTTAATTATTATTATTATTATTATTGCTTATGCTGTGCAGCATGTGGGATCTTACTTCCCTGATCAGGGATCAAACCCATACGTCTCTCATTGGAAATGCAGTCTTTTCCAGTGGATCACCAAGAAAGTCTCTATCAGTTATATCTCATTGTCATCAAGAAATTCTCAGTTTATCACATAGATAAGTCTGGAATGGTTTTGGCTAATGTGATCCCTTCCTCTGAGTACAAACGTGACTAGCTATGCAGACCAAAATTGTATTTCTAGATATGTGGTTCAGCTCTTAATTTCCCCATCTAGGGGCCTCCATTCATTAAGGCCTGGCCTGAACAGTCATCTAGCCTCCTTGGAGAGCATCTGTAGCCAGTTTTTCTAATTGCAACTCTATGTCTATAATTTGAAAAGTTTCTGAAACAGAAACTGAATATCAGTATGGCTGTGTAACAGATTTCTCAATGATTAGGATGATCGGGATAGTAATGATAACAATAGAAGAGAAAATTGGTTGGGCAGAGGCATGATGCTACTTTCTGGAATGTGAAAATGTTTAATTCTTCTTTGGCATAATATTTAAACAGGCATATGCAGCTATCAAAACACATAAAAAAAATCTTACATTTTATTTAAACTATACCTCAATAGCTTCTGAGGACTGCCCTGGTGGCTCAGACAGTAAAGCATATGTCTGCAATGTGAGAGACCTGGCTTCGATCCCTGGGTTGGGAAGATTCCCTGGAGAAGGAAATGGCAACCCACTCCAGTACACTTGCCTTGAAAATCCCATGGACAGAGGAGCTTGGTGGAAATTACTATCCATGGGGTCGCGAAGAGTTGGGCACTACTGAGCGACTTCACTTTCACTTTCATTTTCAATAGCTTCATTCAGGAGAGAAATCTAAAGTATTTCTTATGCATAACTAAAATGGTTTGTGAAGATCTAGGGTAAAAACTATGCAATTTGTGGCATAATTATCTTTAATAAAAATAAGTTTTGACAGAGAAATATAATTAAATGTACTGTATAATTTCTCATTTTCTATCAATGCTTTTAATTCTTCCAAATCATTTTGAAGTGGTCATATTTCTATTGTGTTAATAAAATCAAATGATGACTTATCTTTTCAAATGGCAAGGCTTAAAAAAAATCCTACAGTGAACTAGCATAACCTTTTGTATCTATTTTAATAGTTCAAGGACTTTGTACACTATAATTAAACATTGTCACATCAAAACTGCTATTTTATTGTCTACAGAATTTTCTTATTCCAAAAAGATTTTTTATAGTTTATGTATATACATTTCTAAAGGCAATGATAAGGAAGATAACATAGACAAAGATTTAGAAGTAATTTTAGTAAGACATCAAGAGACAACCGATGTAAGATGAAGTTGTGGTTACATCATGAAAGCTAGTCCAGCTATGCTATTGTGCAATCAGAAGAGAAAATAATACCAAATGAAACAACTGACAAAGGATTAATTTCCAAAAACATACAAGCAACTCATACAACTCAATGCCAGAAAAACAAACACAACCAAAAAAATGGGTAAAAGACCTAAACAGACATTTCTCCAAAAAAGATATACAGATGGCTAACACATGAAAAGATGTTCAACATTGCTCATTATTAGAGAAATGCAAATCAAAACCACAATGAGATATCACCTTATGCCAGTTCAGAGTGGCCATCATCAAAAAGTCTACAAACAATAAATGCTGGAGAGGGTGTAGAGAAAAGGGAACACTCTTGCACTATTGGTGGGAATGTAAGTTGATAGAGCCACTATGGAAGATGGTATGGAGATTCCTTAATAAACTAGGAATAAAATCACCATATGACCCTGTGATCCCACTCCTAGGCATATATCCTGAGGAAAGCAAAATTGAAAAAGACACATGTATCCTATTATTCATTGCAGCACTATTTATAATATCTAGAACATGGAAGCAACCTAGATGTCCATCAACAGATGAAGGCATAAAGAAGTTGTGGTACATATACACAATGGAATACTACACAGCCATACAGAGAAATGCATTTGAGTCAGTTCTGATGAGGTGGATGAACTTCAGTTCAGTTCAGTTCAAGCGCTCAGTCATGTCTGACTCTTTGCGACCCCATGAACCACAGCACACCAGGCCTCCCTGTCCATCACCAACTCCCTGAGTTCACCCAAACCCATGTCCATCAAGTCGACGATGCCATCCAACTATCTCATCTTCTGTCATCCCCTTCTTCTCCTGCTCCCAATCTTTCCCAGCATCAGGGTCTTTTCCAATGAGTCAGCTCTTTGCATCAGGTGGCCAAAATATTGGAGTTTCAGCTTCAACATCAGTCCTTCCAATGAACACTCAGGACTGATTTCCTTTAGGATGGACTGGTTGGATCTCCTTGCAGTCCAAGGGACTCTCAAGAGTCTTCTCCAACACCACAGTTCAAAAGCATCAATTGTTCAGCTTTCTTTATAGTCCAACTCTCATATCTGTACATGACCACTGGAAAAACCATAGCCTTGACTAGACAGACCTTTGTTGATAAAATCATGTCTCTGCTTTTTATATGCTGTCTAGGTTTGTCATTATTTTCCTTCCAAGGAGTAAGTTATTTTAATTTTGTGGCTGTAGTCACCATCTGCAGTGATTTTGGAGCCCCCCAAAATAAAGTCAGCCACTGTTTCCACTGTTTCCCCATCTATTCACCATGAAGTGATGGGACGGGATGTCACGATCTTCGTTTTCTGAATGTTGAGCTTTAAGCCAACTTTTTCACTCTCCTCTTTCACTTTCATCAAGAGGCTAAAATAGTTCTTCTTCAATTTCTGACATAAGGGTGGTGTCATCTGCATATCTGAGGCTATTGATATTTCTCCCAGCAATCTTGATTCCAGCTTCTGCTTCTTCCAGCCCAGCATTTCTCACAATGTGCTCTGCATATAAGTTAAATAAGCAGGGTGACAATATACAGCCTTGACGTACTCCTTTTCCTATTTGAAACCAGTCTGTTGTTCCATGTTCAGTTCTAAGTGTTGTTTCCTGACCTGCATGTAGGTTTCTCAAGAGGCAGGTCAGGTGGCCTGGTATTCCCATCTCTTTCAGAATTTTCACAGTTTATTGTGATCCACACAATCAAAGGCTTTAACATTGTCAATAAAGCAGAAATAGATATTTTTCTGGAACTCTCTTCCTTTTTCCATGATCCAACAGATGTTGGCAATTTGATCTCTGGTTCCTCTGCCTTTTCTAAAACCAGCTTGAACATCTGGAAGTTCACAATTCATGTACTGCTGAAGCCTGGCTTGGAGAATTTTGAGCATTACTTTACTAGCGTGAGATGAGTGCAATTGTGCGGTAGTTGGAGCATTCTTTGACATTGCCTTTCTTTGGAATTGGAATGAAAACTGACCTTTTCCAGTCCTGTGGCCACTGCTGAGTTTTCCAAATGTGCTGGCATATTGAGTGCAGCACTTTCACAGCATCATCTTTCAGGATTTGAAATAGTTCAACAGGAATTCCATCACCTCCACTAGCTTTGTTTGTAGTAATGCTTTCTAAGGCCCACTTGACTTCACATTCCAGGATGTCTGGCTCTAGGTGATTGATCATACCATTGTAATTATCTTGGTTAGAACAGTATGAAGTGAGTCTGAAGTGAGTCAGAAAGAGAAAGATAAATACTTTATTCTAATACACATATACAGAATCTAGAAAAATGTTACTGATGAATTTATTTACAGGGCAATAATGGAGAAATAGACATAGAGAATAGATTTATGAACATGGGGAGAGGGGAGGAGAGGGTGAGATGTATGGAAACAATAACATGGAAGCTTAGATTACCATATGTAAAATAGATAGCCAACAGGTATTTGCTGTATGGCTTAGGAAACTCAAACAGGGGCTCTGTATCAACTTAAAGAGGTGGGATGGATAGGGAGATGGGAAGGAGGTTCAAAAGGGAGGGGATATGTGTATACCTATGGCTGATTCATGTTGAAGTTTGACAGAAAACAACAAAATTCCATAAAGTGATTATCCGACCAAAAAAAAAAGAAAGAAAAAAATAACAAAAATAAATGAAAGTTGTAAAAAAGAGAGAGAGAGAGAGAAAGAGAGATAGAAACATTCATCCTGCACAGTTTCTAGCATTGCTACATCAACTTGCAGTGATTCTGTTATTAACTCTATCACTGTTACACAGAGTTAACATTTATGTAGCTGAATACATAAGCATACTTATAAGAAATGGAGTCTTTTGTCCATTTAGAAAGCTAACTTAAATCTAATAGCTAATCTGTAGAGCGTGGTTCATAAGATACTATTTACATTTAAAAACATATTTTCAAAATTTAGCTCTTATTTATTTATTTTTCCCTCTCCATCCCCTGACTTCAGCTATTTTGCTATCTTTTAAGTATGATCTTTTCCTGAAATGCTTTCCTTACAGGTGCTTGCCTGCCTCAGGGCCTCATTTACTTCCTGTCTCTACTTAAGTGTCACTTCCTCAAAGAAGCCTGTTTCGCCACCCTGTCTAACATAGCCCATTACCCATTCTTTCAGGGTATATCCTCCTCCTGTTTTAATACTATAACTTCCTGAATATTCTGTCAGTTTGTTTAGGCAAATTTGGACTTTTAGACCTAAAATTATCAGTAAACGTCTTCAATTAAGAGTTTGTCTTGTTTACTTAATTTTCATTGTACATTACATAATACACAATAAAGTATATTGATCTTAAATATTATAGTTCAGCAGTACAGACAAATGAGTACAACTGAGTAACTCACTCCACTAGGAAGACACAGAGCACATCCCTCATCCCCAAAGTGTCACTCCTTATCCTCCCCAGTCAATATCCCCTCTACCCATAAAATCATACCACTAGTCTGATTTGTTCCACTGTGACGTATTTTTGTCTATGTATATCTTCAAATAAATGGAATTGTACAGTTTGTTCAGTGTATTCTGTTTCTGCTACATGTATATCCTCTATTTTCTAATACTATTTTATATTTTAATAAAAGATATCTAAAGAGTGAATAGAATGTTTTAAAGGCATCATATTATATTAATCTATGGAATGGAACTCAGCCATCAAATGCAAGTTAAAATCTTCATAAACTTCATAAATCATTTAAAATGTGTCTGTAGAAATTTTATATTTCTCAGTGTATATATATTTTTCTTCATACAGGGCTCAGATTTTAAATTTGGGTTTCAAAGAATGATCTCTGTAAATATTTTGCCCTATAATAGTTCTAAATTGATTTTTCTATTGGAACAATCATGATGGTTCTTTAAAAATATGGAATTTTAGCATCTTTTATCCTAAAATTAAAAAACAGAAAAAAACTATATGTGCTGAGGTAGAGTTGAATAATTTGGTATACTATTGCAAAAATTACATTCAATTTGTGTGTGCATGTGTGAAACACCAGTTCAGTTCAGTTAAGTTCAAGCACTCAGTCGTGATCTCATAGTTTATTGAGATCCACACAGTCAAAGGCTTTGGCATAGTCAATAAAGCAGAAATAGATATTTATCTGGAACTCTCTTCCCAGAGACAGGAATCAAGAGCATGCCCAAGAAAAAGAAATGCCAAAAAGCAAAATGGCTGTCTGAGGAGGCCTTACAAATAGCTGTGAAAAAAAGGGAAGCAAAAAGCAAAGAAGAAAAGCAAAGATGTACCCATTTGAATGCAGATTTCCAAAGAATAGCAAGGAGAGAAAAGAAAGCCTTCCTCAGAGATCAATGCAAAGAAATAGAGGAAAACAATAGAATGGGAAAGACTAGAGATCTCTTCAAGAAAATTAGAGATACCAAGGGAATATTTCATGCAAATATGGGCTCAATGAAGGACAGAAATGGTATGGACCTAACTGAAGCAGAAGATATTAAAAGAGGTGGCAAGAACACGCAGAACTGTACAACAAAGATCTTCAGGACACAGATAATCAAGATAGTGTGGTCACTCACCTAGAGCCAGACATCCTGGAATGTGAAGTCAAGTGGGCCTTAGGAAGTATCACTAGGAACAAAGCTAGTCCAGGTGATGGAGTACAAGTTGAGTTATTTTAAATCTTGAAAGATGACACTCTGAAAGTGTTACATTCAATCTGCCAGCAAATTTGGAAAACTCAGCAGTGGCCACAGGGCTGGAAAAGGTCAGTTTTCATTCCAACTCCAAAGAAAGGCAATGAAAAAGAATGCTCAAACCAGTGCACAATTTGTAATACCAGTTCAGTTCAGTCGCTCAGTTGTGTCCGACTCTTTGCGACCCCATGAATCGCAGCACGCCATGCCTCCCTGTCCATCACCAACTCCCGGACTTCACTCAGACTCACGTCCATCGAGTCAGTGATGCCATCCAGCCATTTCATCCTCTGTCGTCCCTTTCTCCTCCTGCCCCCAATCCCTCCCAGCATCAGAGT
This sequence comes from Cephalophus harveyi, assembly GCA_006410635.1. Classification (NCBI taxonomy): domain Eukaryota; kingdom Metazoa; phylum Chordata; class Mammalia; order Artiodactyla; family Bovidae; genus Cephalophus; species Cephalophus harveyi. Next base: position 226,572 of record SJYT01050543.1, on the reverse strand, counting down.
CTTTTCCAATGAGTCAACTCTTCTCATGAGGTGGCCAAAGTACTGGAGATTCAGCTTTAGCATCATTCCTTCCAAAGAAATCCCAGGGCTGATCTCCTTTAGAATGGACTGGTTGGATCTCCTTGCAGTCCAAGGGACTCTCAAGAGTCTTCTCCAACACACCACAGTTCAAAAGCATCAATTCTTCAGGGCTTTCCAAAGAAATCCCAGGGCTGATCTCCTTTAGAATGGACTGGTTGGATCTCCTTGCAGTCCAAGGGACTCTCAAGAGTCTTCTCCAACACCACAGTTCAAAAGCATCAATTCTTCAGGGCTCAGCCTTCTTCACAGTCCAACTCTCACATCCATACATGATCACAGGAAAAACCATAGCCTTGACTAGACGGACCTTAGTTGGCAAAGTAATGTCTCTGTTTTTGAATATACTATCTAGGTTGGTCATAACTTTTCTTCCAAGGAGTAAGCGTCTTTTAATTTCGTGGCTGCAGTCACCATCTGCAGTGATTTTGGAGCCCCCCCAAAAAAAAACTCTGACACTGCTTCCACTGTTTCCCCATCTATTTCCCATGAAGTTATGAGACGGGATGCCATGATCTTCGTTTTCTGAATGTCGAGCTTTAAGCCAACTTTTTCACTCTCCTCTTTCACTTTCACACTAAAAATTACATTGTGAAAAAAAATCTATACGTATATACTGAAGAAAGATAGTTGACTCTCCTCTCAATCACAATTGCATTCCTATTACCTCCTAACTGGATCTGACTTGATATAAATTCCCCTGGAGGCTTCCACTGTGGAAAGGTGGCATGTTGGAGGGGCCTGCTGTGCTCAGTCTGTTTCAGGGCCCGTCTGCCCCTGAGTGCCTTGATCTGCTCTCCCCTAAGACCTCATGCTATCACAGGCCAAAGAGTGCAGTTAAGGGAAGCCTATGGACCCTGAAAACCTTTGTTCCCCCAGCCAGTAATATTCATGCTCAATAATCCATTCAGTTATCTGTGATTTATAATCTCAGTTATATTTGATCTTGATTGCCATAGAAATTTTCATCTATCAAATTCATAGGAAAATTTTGTGGCACAGAACTCCCTAAAATCTGCATTTCTTGCATATTTGTTAAGAAAAAAAAGATTTATTGTTTTAAGACATTAATACTGATATCCCACAAGAATACTTATTATTAAAAGAATAAAGTACCTAGGAATAAAGCTACCTAAGGAAGCAAAATTTCTATACTCAGAAACTATGAAACACTGATGAAGGAAATCAAAGATCACACAAACAGATGGAGAAATACACCATGTTCTTGGATTGGAAAAATATTATGAAAATGAATATATTACCCAAAACAATTTACAGATTCAATGCAATTTCTATCAAATTACCAATGGCATTCTTTACAGAATTAGAACAAAAAAATTTACAATTTGTATGGGAACACAAAAGGCCTCAAATAGCCAAGGCAATCTTGAAAAGAAAAACACCTGGAACAATCAGGCTCACTGACTTCACACTATACTACAAAGACACAGTAATTAGCACAGTTTGGTACATGTACAAAAATAAATAAATAATAAAGAAAGAAATATAGACCCATGGTACAGAATAGAAAGCCCAAAGGTAAAGCCACAGGCTTCTAGTCATCTAATCTGTGACATAGGAAGCAAGAATATAGTATGGAGAAAAGAGAGCCGCTTCAGTAAATGATTCTGGGGAAGGAAACGGGACAGCTGCATGTAAAATAATGAAATTAGGGGACTTCCTTGGTGGCTCAATGGTTAAGAATATGCCTTGCAAGACATGGAACATGAGTTCAATTCCTGGTGGGTGAATTAAGCCCTACATGCTGCAGAGAAATTAAGCCCGCATAGCACAACTAGAGAGCTCATGTACAGCAACTAAGACCTTACACAGCCAAACAAATATTATAAAAAAAAATGAAATTAGAATACTACCTAAAATATATACAAAAATAAACTCAAAATGAATCAAAGACCAAAATTTAAGGCCAGACACTATAAAACTAGTAGAAGAAAACATAGGAAAAATGCTCTTTGACATAAACCACAGCAGGATCTTATTTGACTCATCTACTGGAGTAATGAAAATAAAAGCAAAAATAAACAAATTATAAACAAAAACTAATTAAACAAAAACACTTTTGCACAGCAAAACAAATTTATACAAGACAAAAAGACAGCCTCAGGATGGGAGAAAATATGTGCAAAGGAAGCTACTGACAAAGGATTAATCATTGAAATATACAAGCAGCTCATGCAGCTGAATATCATAAAATAAAAAACAATCCAATCAGAAAAAGGGCAGAAGACCTAAATAGAAATCTCTCCAAAGAAGACACATGGATGGCCAAGAGGCACATGAAAAGATGTACAGCATCACTGATTATTAGAGAAATGCAAATATCACCTCATACTCATTAGAATAGCCATTTTCAAAATGTATATAAATGATAAATGCTGAAGAGGGTGTGAAGAAAAGGGAACTCTCTTGCACTGTTGATGGAGATGTAAATGAATAACAACCACTGTAGAGAACAATAGAGATTCCTTAAAAGACTAAAAATAGAACTACCATCAGTTCAGTTCAGTTCAGTCACTCAGTTGTGTCCAACTATTTGCGACACCATGAACTGCAGCACGCTAGTCTTCTGGTCAATCACCAACTCTTGGAGTTGACTCAAACTCATGTCCATCAAGTTGGTGATGCCATCCAGCCATCTCATCCTCTGCCATCCCCTTCTCTTCCTGCACCCAATCCCTCCCAACATCGGGGTCTTTTCCAATGAGTCGACTATTCGCATCAGGTGGCCAAGGTATTGGAGTTTCAGTGCTCAGCTTTCTTCACAGTCCAACTCTCACATCCATACATGACCACTGGAAAAAGCATAGCCTTGACTAGACAGACCTTTGTTGGCAAAGTAATGTCTCTGCTTTTTAATATGCTCTCTAGGTTGGTCATAATTTTCCTTCCAAGGAGTAAGCGTCTTTTAATTTCATGGCTGCAATCATCATCTGCAGTGATTTTGGAGCCCCCTAAAATAAAGTCTAACACTATTTCCACTGTTTCCCCATCTATTTCCCATGAAGTGATGGGACCAGATGCTATGATCTTCGTTTTCTGAATGTTGAGCTTTAAGCCAATTTTTTCACTCTCCTCTTTCACTTTCATCAAGAGGCTAAAATAATTCTTCTTCACTTTCTGACATAAGGGTGGTATCATCTGCATATCTGAGGTTATTGATATTTCTCCCACCAATCTTGATTCCAGCTTGTGCTTCTTCCAGCCCAGCGTTTCTCATGATGTACTCTGCATATAAGTTAAATAAGCAGGGTGACAATATACAGCCTTGACATACTCCTTTTCCTATTTGGAATCAGTCTGTTGTTCCATGTCCAGTTCTAACTGTTGCTTCCTGACCTGCATATAGGTTTCTCAAGAGGCAGGTCAGGTGGTCTTGTATTCCCATCTCTTTCAGAATCTTCCATAGTTTATTGTGATCCACACAGTCAAAGGCTTTGGCATAGTAAAAAAAGAAGAAATAGATGTTTTTCTCTGAAACTCTCTTGCTTTTCCAATGATCCAACAGGTGTTGGAGATTTGATCTCTGGTTCCTCTGCCTTTTCTAAAACCAGTTTAAACATCTAGAAGTTCACGGTTCACGTGTTGCTGAAGCCTGGCTTGGAGAATTTTGAGCATTACTTTACTAGCGTGTGACTTGAGTACAATTGTGCCGTAGTTGGAACATTCTTTGGCATTGCCTTTCTTTGGGATTGGAATGAAAACTGACCTTTTCCAGTCCGTACCATTTCTGTCCTTTATCGAGCCCATCTTTGCATGAAATGTTCCCTTGGTATCTCTAATTTTCTTGAAGAGATCTCTAGTCTTTCCCATTCTGTTGTTTTCCTCTATTTCTTTGCATTGATTGCTGAGGAAGGCTTTCTTTTCTCTCCTTGCTATTCTTTGGAATTCTGCATTCAGATGCTTATATCTTTCCTTCTCTCCTCTGCTTTTCACTTCTCATATTTTCACAGCTATTTGTAAGGCCTCCCCAGACAGCCATTTTGTTTTTTTGCATTTCTTTTTCATGGGGATGTTCTTGATCCTGTCACAAACCTCCATCCATAGTTCATCAGGCACTCTGTCAGATCTAGTCCCTTAAATCTATTTCTCGCTTCCAGTGTATAATCATAAGGGATTTGATTTAGGTCATACCTGAATCGTCTAGTGGTTTTCCCCACTTTCTTCAATTTAAGTCTAAATTTGGCAATAAGGAGCTCTTGATCTGAGCCGCAGTCAGCTCCTGGTCTTGTCTTTGCTGACTATATAGAGCTTCTCCATCTTTGGCTGAAAAGAATATACTCAATCTGATTTCGGTGTTGTCCATGTGGTGATGTCCATGTGTAGAGTCTTCTCTTGTGTTGTTGGAAGAGGGTGTTTGCTATGACCAGTGCTTTCTCTTGGCAAAACTCTATTAGCTTCTGCCCTGCTTCATTCTGTACTACAAGGCCAAATTTGACTGTTACTCCAGGTGTTTCTTGACTTCCTACTTTAGCATTCCAGTCTCCTATAATGAAAAGGACTTTTTTTTTTTTTTTGGTGTTAGTTCTAAAAGGTCTTGTAGGTCTACATAGAACTACCATATGACCCAGCAATTCCAAAACTGGTCACATGCCCTTAGAAACCCATAATTTAAAAGGAGATTTGTACCCCAATGTTCACTGGAGCACTATCTATGACAACCAGGACCTGAAAGCAACCTAAATGTCTGACAGATTAATGGATAAAAAGGATGTGGTACATATATACAAGGGACTATTACTCAGCCACTAAAAGAACAAAATACATCTTTTGTAGAGACATAGATATGCCTAGAGTCTGCTATATAAAATGAAGTAAGTTGGAAGAGAAAAAAAAATACCCTTCATTAATGCATATATGTGGAATCTATAAAAAATGGTACAGATAAACCTATTTGCAGGACTGGAAGAGAGACACAGATATAGAGAATGGCCATGTGGACACAGGAGAAAGGGGAGAATGAGATGAATTGTGAGATTAAGACTAACATATATAAGCTATCATGTGTAAAATAGATAGCTAGTGGGAGCCTGCTGTAAAGCACAGGAAGCTCAGGTGCTCTGTGATGACCAAATGGGTGGGATGGGGAGGTGAGAGATGGCAGGGAGGTTGGAGAGAGAGGGGATATATGTATACATATAGCTGATTCAGTTCATTGTACAGGAAAAACTACCACAACATTGCAAAGCAATATCCCAATAAACAATTAAAAATTTAAAAAATGAAGTTTAAAAAGTGTTCCATTCCAGTAAGCAGATGTTGAGAAAGTTAAAAATGAGATAGATAACTGTGCCAAATAAACTCTTAATGAAGTTTTTTATAAAAGGAAATACAGTACATGTTCTAGCTCAGAGTTAGGTTTTGGGGATTTCCAGACCATGTTAGAAGCCAAAAGCGTGGGCAGTAGTTCTCATTGGAATAATTTCCACTTTCTAGTAACTCTAATATGCTGGAAACACTAAAATAAAGAACCCATCAGAGGAAATGAGAGTTATGCCATGGAATACCTTGTCACACAAAAGGTTCTTTCAGAATTTTTTTTGCCCAAGAAGACACATAAAATGTTCCTATAATATTTCTTGTAGTTTGTGACCTCAATACATACTAGGAGTTGGAAATTACGTTGGTTCTGACATTTTTAGATCAGATCTAGAATTCAAGAATAGTAATTCAGACTACTACATGAAGATGAAGGCCGAGGCTTAGCTAATCTTTCATAGACAATAGAATCTCTTTGCCATCCAACAAGGGTTTCGTGTGTTTGTATGTATCTCACTATCTCACGAGTGGGCAATGGATTTCCAGTAGGTAGAAATCCATAGACATGATGGAGCAACTAAAACTGGTAATTGGTGGTACCATTTACAAACATATCAGAGCCAGAAGAAGAAGAAAAGTGTTGCCTCTAATATGTTTTCCATAGTATTGTAATACAAGTGCCATAAGTATTTTTTAATGTTGCTTTGAAACATTAAAATAGTTGAAAAAAATAGTGAAAAATTGAAAGCAGAACATAGATTATTTTTAAGTTTAAATATTTTACTTATACCAAAGTCAGGATATATTATGATCTTACTTTTTGACTTTCATGAAAAAAAACTCATCAATAATATTTTAAAATTTACTCTTTTACTATTCTCATTCTCAGTTGAGAGAATTGCTATGTTTGATAACTCATATGAAAGGGAAGAAAAAGAGGGAAGCAAAAAAGAGAGGTCCTTTCCTGTGTAAATATTTAATAAATCTTGTCAAGTTCTCTTTAAATATGAGTAGAGGTAGGCTCATGGAGGTCAACACTGCCTAAGGAAGCATATTAAATATGTTTTGATGGTAATGACAGTGATCCTAGTAGACACTGCATAATGGAATCCATTATGCTACCGATTCAAATATCATTATGATGAGTTCTAGTTCCTTTACTATTTAATAATTTAATAAGCTTTATTGCCTGCACATGAGATTAAACCCAACAAAGTTAGAAAAGCAAATAAAGGCTAAACATTTATATTAATTTTGTATCCTTGAGGAAATTACACACATTTTCAAGTTTACTTCTTCATTTATATTATTTGTCTAAAAATAAAAAACTGTAATTACAATCTGACATTCTACTTGACTATATTTATGTATAAATACTGTAGTTATTCAAATTTTCTTCAAATTATACCATGCTTTGATTCTGCTGGAATTATTTATATATTTGTATACACACATGTATGTGTGTAGGTTATAATTTTATATCTATGTATCAAGAGATACATAATTTTCCCATGATTTCAGGAAGAGAGGATAAATGAAGAACCTGATCCATATTCTTGCTATATCTTACTCCCTAAGTAGGTACTTCCCCAGAAAGTCCAAATTTAAGAAATTGTAGCATTCAGTTCAGTTCAGTCACTCGGTCGTGTCCGATTCTTTGCGACCCCATGAATTGCAGCACGCCAGGCTTCCCTGTCCCATCACCAACTCCCAGAGTTCACCCAAACTTATATCCATTGAGTTGGTGATGCCATCCAGCCATCTCATCCTCTGTCGTCCCCTTTCCCTCCTGCCTCCAATCCCTCCCAGCATCAGAGTCTTTTCCAATGAGTCAACTCTTTGCATGAGGTGGCCAAAATATTGAAGTTTCAGCTTTAGCATCAGTCCTTCCAAAGTACACCCAGGACTGATCTCCTTTAGAATGGACTGGTTGGATCTCCTTCCAGTCCAAGGGACTCTGAAGAGTCTTCTCCAACACCACAGTTCAAACTTTGCAGCATAGGACCTTGCTTCTATCACCTGTCACATCCTACAACTGGGTAATTTTTTTGCTTTGGCTCCATCCCTTCATTCTTTCTGGAGTTACTTCTCCACTGATCTCCAGTAGCATGTTGGGCACCTACCAACTTCCCCATGTTGGGGAGTTCCTCTTTCAGTATCCTATCATTTTGCCTTTTCATACTGTTCATGGGGTTCTCAAGGCAAGAATACTGAAGTGGTTTGCCATTCCCTTCTCCAGTGGACCACATTCTGTCAGCCCTCTCCACCATGACCCGCCCTTCTTGCGTGGCCCCACACAGCATAGCTTAGTCTCATTGAGCTAGATAAGGCTGTGGTCTGTGTGATTAGATTGACTAGTTTTCTGTGATTATGGTTTGTGTATCTGCCCTCTGATGCCTCTCGCAACACCTACCGTCTTATCTTGGATGTGGTTAATCTCTTCACAGCTGCTCCAGCAAAGCGCAGCCGCTGCTCCTTACCTTGGCTGAGGGGTATCTCCTCACAGCCGCCCCTCCAGACCTTGAATGTGGAGTAGCTCCTCTCGGCCCTCCTGAGCCCGCACCGCCACCGCCCCTTGGACATGGGGTTGCTCCTCTTGGCCGCTGCCCCTGACCTAGTTTATTTAAAAAAAAAAAAAATGCCATATATGTGTATTTGTCATATATATACAGTCACTAAGTTATGTTGGATTCTTTGCAATCCCACAGACTCCTTTATTTTTCTAGGAGACAAATATATGCATACATATGTAAATACACATCCTTTATTTTTCTAGACTTTTTCATAAATTTTAATAAAAATCATATAAGTGCTGAAGCTGGATATATAATAAACTATTTTTCTTCTCTCTTTTCTCTACCATCAAAAAACAGACAAACAGGTTAAGTAATATCAACTTGGTGCCCACAAAGAAGCAATATTTAGTGTTAACATTTTTGATATCTAACAAAGGACATAATATGGAAAACTTCCATTGGCTCATTTTTCCTGAAGGTGAATTCTGATTTTTGAACCTTTTGCTCAAAGATAATTCCTAGTTCTCTGCCTTATAGTGAATTTCTCTAAATTAAAAAGGCATTAAAAATTTTCCTGCATCTGTAACGGTGTAACTGGATTTGTTTCTAACTGTTTGAAAGCTTTTAAGTTACAAATGGTTTTCTAGGCTCCTAAGAATGCCCCAGAGTCCTCCAACAACTATTTGGGGCCCCTGGGTCAGAGATCTTCAATATGAGGGTTAGAAGAATATGTTGCCTCAATAATTTAGGGATGATGCCCTTCAACAGCAGGAAGTAGTTATGGAATGAAAACGACAGCTCTTTCCCTTGGCAACATAATTCTCTTTAAAGAAGAAGGGGGAATGAGAGAGTCAATTTCTAGGTAGGTTGCTAAGATGTCTGGGGTCCCTGCAGAGGAGAGAGGCATCTGGGGTTCTTGAGGAGTTTATAGGGGTCTGGAGTGCTCAAGAAGGGAGAAAGGACAAACATCTTTTTATTTTTTCTTTGCTCTCTTTCTACATTCCTTAGTCTTAGTCACATAAAATATTTTTTTCATTAATCTGGGAACTGATGATTGCACAACAAAAAACTCAGTTAAAACTCCTTACTATGGATTATATAACAACAATGTATCCTGCTTGAGGAGAGTTTCTCCTTCCTGAAAACCTTCTGACTAATCCTAATATCCTAGAATGTATATTATGGAAGTGGGTCTGGTAGGATCTTTCTATTGTTGAGTTCTAGCACTGTTATCCTAAAATGTAAATTGTGGGAGCGAGTCTGGTAATCTTTTTACAACCTTGGGATATTCTTTTGATTTATTGTAATAACTAATTTAAAAAGTATATAACTCCCTTGCTAAAGACTAGCAAGTGGGGCACTCTCTGTCCCCCTTTTGATATCTATGTCAGAAGCTTTCTCTGCCCTTTTTAAGACTTCAATAAAACTCTGATACACCCATACACACACACACACAAAGTCATATAAAAACACTGAGCACACAGCCTTCACTAACATGAGAGTCAATATACAGGTCAAAACACCTATTAGGTAGATTTGTCTGATTCCAGATTCTGGTTAAGTACAATTTTTGCTACCTTCTCTACTGCAATCTGGGAATAGATGATGGGAGATGTGTCCTGCTAACAGTAGTCTCAGGTACTAATGGAATCATCCTTTGTAGTGGTCCTTAAAGTCTATACTCCCTATAAATATATCCTTCAGTTCAGTTCAGTTCAGTTCAGTTCAGTAGCTCAGTCATGTCCAGCTCTTTGTGACCCCATGTATTGCAGCATGCCAGGCCTCCCTGTCCATCACCAACTCCTCTAGTTTACCCAAACTCATGTCCATTGAGTCGGTGATGCCATCCAGCCATCTCATCCTCTGTTGTCCCTTCTCCTCCTGCTCCCAATCCCTCCCAGCATCAGGGTCTTTTCCAATGAGTCAGCTCTTCGCATGAGGTGGCCAAAATATTGAAGTTTCAGCTTTAGTATCATTCCTTCCACAGAACACCCAGGACTGATCTCCTTCAGGATGGACTGATTGGATCTCCGTGCAGTCCAAGGGACTCTCAAGAGTCTTCTTTAACACCACACTTCAAGAGCATCAATTCTTCGGCACTCAGCTTTCTTCACAGTCCAACTTTCACATCCATACATGACCACAGGAAAACCATAGCTTTGACTAGACAGATCTTTGTTGACAAAGTAATGCCTCTGCTTTTTAATATGCTATTTATGTTGATTCCTTGACGTACTCCTGTTCCTATTTGGAACCAGTCTGTTGCTCCATGTCCAGTTCTAACTGTTGCTTCCTGACCTGCATACAGGTTTCTCAAGGGGCAGGTCAAGTGGTCTAGTATTCCCATCTCTTTCAGAATCTTCCACAGTTTATTGTGATCCACACAGTCAAAGGACTTGGCATAGTCAATAAAGCAGAAATAGATGTTTTTCTGGAACTCTCTTGCTTTTTCCATGATCCAGCGGATGTTGGCAATCTGGTCTCTGGTTCCTCTGCCTTTGCTAAAACCAGCTTGAACATCTGGAATTTCATGGTTCATGTATTGCTGAAGCCTGGCTTGGAGAATTTTGAGCATTACTTATAAATAAATAGGTAAATAATCCTCCTTTAAATATGCTGGACAATTTGTCCTGATTTATTATTTCATATCTCCCGTTAAATTTTTGTCTGATATAATAGCCTACATCAAATCTCATTATAACAAATTGCTACATATTAAACAAGTTAATTTATGTTTTTGAAAATAAATATTATAGCCAAAAATATTGGCTTCAATATTTGGCCATAATTTTAAAATATGAAATGTAAAGAAACTGTATTATATCCATGCTTGTGGTGATGGGATTTAGTAGTATATCTTGGAATGTGAAATGTATTTCATCTATTTCTGAACAATGTCATGATGCTTCCATTTCCTCTAATCCTTGAAGTTTTATTTTAAATACCTTGCTTTGTTGTATTTACTCCCAAATGTCTTTAAGTCTATTGATAATCTCTAAGTAGGAAAAAAAGAAATACAGAACAAAAGACATCAGCTTCTTGCTTATAATGAGAATTCTAAAGTTATTCTCAGACACATCAAAATGAGACTTGTTTATTTTAGCATGAGTTTGGCCCTGGGGCAATGACTCATATTTCTATGACAAATTTCTATAGCATTGATTTTAGTGGTATTTTAGTGGTATTAAAAGTCACAACAGAATTTCTGCTGGACAAAAGAGGAACAAAAGAGTCAATTCATTTTCCTGGTCAATGGCTAATTTCCAGGTTGCAAGCAAACATTTTACCTGGAAAGATGCTCAGGGGGAACAAAGAAAGAAAACCTAGAAGATCTGAAGAAATTTTTTAATTTTCCTGACCCTTTTTCCTTGGTCTAAATTATTTCAAGAAATATGTAAGTATGTTAATATGTTTCTAGAGTAAGTATGGTAATATGAATCTAGACCCAGACACCCTGGAATGGGAAGTCAAGTGGGCCTTAAGAAGTATCACTACAAACAAAGCTTGTGGAGGTAATGGAATTCCAGCTGTGCTATTTCAAGTCCTAAAAGATGATGATTTCAAAGTGCTGCACTCAATATGCCAGCAAATTTGGAAAACTCAAGAGTGGCCATAGCATGGCAAAAGGTCAGTTTTCATTCTAGTCCCAAATAAAGGTAATCCCAAAGAATGTTCAAACTACCACACAATTACACTCATTTCACACGCTAGCAAAGTAATGCTCAAAATTCGCCAAGTGAGGCTTCAGAAGTACATGAACCAAGAACTTCCAGATAGTCAAGCTGGATTTATAAAAGGGAGAGGTACAAGAGATTATGTTTCCAACATCCATTGAATCATACAAAAAGCAAGAGAGTTCCAGAAAAACAGCTATTTCTGCTTTATTGACTATGCCATAACCTTAGACTATGTAGATCACAACAAACTGTGGAACATTCTTAAAGAGATGGGAATAACAGACCACCTTACCTGCCTCCTGAGAAATCTGTAGGCAAGTCAAGAAGCAACAGTTAGAACCGGACCTGGAACAATAGACTGGTTCCAAATTGGGAAAGGAGTATATCAAGGCTGTATATTGTCACCATGCTTATTTAACTTATATGCAGAGTACATCATGCACAATGCTGGGGTGGGTGAAGCACAAGTTGGAATCAAGATTGCCAGGAGAAACAACAATAATCTGAGATATGCAGAAGACACCACCCTTATGTCAGAAAGTGAAGAAGAACTAAAGAACCCCTTGATTAAAAAGTAAAAGAGGAGAGTGAAAAAGTTGGCTAAAAACTCAACATTCAGAAAACTAAGATCATGACATTCAATCCCATCATTTCATGGCAAATAGATGGGGAAACACCCAAAAGGGTGACAGACTTTATTTTCTTGGGCTCCAAAATCACTGGAGATGGTGACTGCAGCCATGAAACAAAAAGACGCTTGCTGCTTGGAGGAAAATTTATGACCAACCTAGACAGCATATTAAAAAGCAGAAATATTACTTTGCCAACAAAGGTCTGTCTAGTCAAAGCTGTGGTTTTTCCAGTAGTTACGTATGGATGTCGGGGTTGGACCATAAAGAAAACTGAGCACCAAAGAATTTATGCTTTTGCACTGTGGTGTTGAGGAAGAATCTCGAGAGTCCCTTGGACTGCAAGGAGATCAAATCAGTCCATCCTAAAGGAAATCAGTCCTGAATATTCATTGGAAGGTCTGATGCTGAAGCTGAAACTCCAATACTTTGCCACCTGATGTGAAGAACTAACTCATTGGAAAAAAACCCTGATGCTAGGAAAGATTTAAGGCAAGATAAGAAGGGGGCAACAGAGAATCAGATGGTTGATGGCATCCCTGTCTTGCTGGACATGAGTTTGAACAAGCTTCCAGAGTTGGTGATAAACAGGGAAGCCTGGCGTGCTGCAGTCCATGGGGTCGCAAAGAGTCAGACACTACTGAGTGACTGAACTGAACTTAAGGTAATAAGCAATATCACAGGTCCTCTTGTTTAAAACTCAGTGCTCAAAAAGTGCTTTGAGATATCTTATTATCATAATATGCTATGCTTCAGAGAATACAGAAATAATGTCAATATTAATCCATCATATATCATCATTCCATGAAAGGCAAGAGTTCAATCATTATTCTGTATTTTATGGAATAACAATTCTTTCAATAGAGATGAAGTTCAAGGCAAGTCATTCCTGTAATGATTTCTAATCATAATCAAGTATTGGTTATAACCTTTTCAGAACCAATGAGCAGGTTACATTACATAACCTGTAAGCTTCCTGACAGCTTTTGCATAAAGCCCTCTTCTTTAGGTACTGCTTCTCATCCAGAACAGTTTCAGTGGGTAAAACGATTCTTTAGCTCTGGTTTAAGAACAATACCTCTTTCAAGAAGACTCTAGCTTACCCATAATCCTAATGAGTTATGAAGAGCATCTTATAATTAAACTAAATTTACCAAATTAAATAGAAACTAAAATTGCATAAAAATGATTCATCTATTACCTTAGTTGATTTATAGACACTTTGAAAAGTCTGATACTTGGTCACAATGATTCTCAACTGTAGTGCCTATTAGAAGTATCTGAGGAAACTTTTAAACTACTGATCCCTATATTTCTTATAATTTCTGAATCTTTGAAGTAAACTTGAGCATTGTTTCATAAAAAATCTCTACAGGCAGTTTTTATCTTCCCACCAAAGATTGAGAGCCACTAGCAATGGGCATACGGATCACTCTTTACTTTGAATAACATGGTGCCATCAATCATAAATGTGAATATCAAACTCTTGATTAGTAAAAAACAAACAAAAACACAGTTCTTTATGACTGTCTGATATTTGAAAAATTGGATAGTCACCTGAGTTTTAAGAGATAACTTGCATGTTTAAAAATATTAATAACAAACCAAGACACAATTTTATTTTGTTCTTCCAAACCAGTTAGTTGGTTTTGGTTTTCTGGTAAGAAATATGAATAAAATAGGATTATGTAGCTTCTTCAACTGTTGAATATTAATGAGAAGCAGTTAAATTCTTCCATAGCTTCACCTAAACCATTAAAAAATTCTATTTATTCTTCCCTCCCATATAGAAGATTAGAATGGCATAATTGACTTGAAGATACCAAAATGAGAAATGTAAGTGCTGATTAAAAGTTGGATAATAATGGATAATAAATCCATTATTGTAGTAAATTCCATTCCTATTTTGGAAAATATTTCTGATACTGTGAGTCATCTTCTGTTGACCAGAGTCCTAATCAAAAATGAAATAAGTCTTTGTCTTGAAAGCAGTGCCTTTAAAGCAGATACCTCATCACTAATATTTATTAATTATTCACACATTTATTTTGTCAATCAGCAAAAATTTAACAAAGGACTTTTCTGATGGTCCAGTGGTTAAGACTCTGCACTTCCAATGCAGGGAGCATGAGTTTTATCCCTGGTCAGGGGGGAAAAAATCCCACATGCCACAAAATATATAAATAAAATTTTAAAATAAACTTAAAAAATGAAATAACACACACTCAAATAGAAAACACACACATTTAACAACTGACACTATGTGTTAGACACTACATTGGTTAGATTATAGATGACCTAGGCAGACACTAGCATAATCCTTGAAGAGCTTAAATTTTATTGAAGGAAAAAGACAAGTAACTAAATAATACAGTGTGAATAGTATGAAAACTTAAATATAAACTCATTCATTGTAAATAATAATGATAAAGACTATTCAAGAGGCATTGAGAATGAAAGTGATAGCTGTAGAAGGGTTCATAAGAGATGACTCAACTAAGACTTGATATATGGATCAAATTCACCACTTATTAGTAGATCAACACTCTTCAAATATGAATGGTTTGATGAACAAATCAAGGAATGGCTGAATGACAAAGTAAACTCAGTTTAAAAATTCAGCAACAAGGTATAGGGAAATCTGAATATTATCAGGCAACTCTGCAGAAACAATGAGATCTTAAGAAATAAAAGGGTAATGCTGAACAATAGACAACACACCAAAGAGAGAATTCAAAAGCTGGGAGGCTGCTCATGTACCATCACATTTCATCATATTGCCTCTGTCTACTTCTAAGGCTAGCCTTGCTGCTGCTTCATTGAATTTTACAAAGGCACTGACTGCTATTCTACAGCTTTAATAAATGTTGACTACTCTGATAAGATAATCGTAAAAACATAAGGGTAAGATTGCTGATCTACTTGAAAATTATAGGACAGAAACAAAAATCCCTAAGTGCCTACTTAACCCATTTTAGCATAAGTACCCAGGAACTTTCAGCCTGTATCATAGTCACATTTTGCCTAGCCTGTATCATAGTCACACTTTGCCACAAGCTTGTTTTGTTAGTATAAAAATGCTAAGTAATATTTATGGAGGAAAATGCATTTAGAGTTTTCTTAGCCACTCTATACTTATTTTTTAAACAATGCCAAAGTATAATAACCCAAGATCTCAGTTGTGAACAATGCACAGATATATCTTACTATTCTTTCTTCTAAGTGAATTATGAAGAGTTGACTCATTGGAAAAGACTCTGATGCTGGAGGGACTGGGGGCAGGAGGAGAAGGGGACGACAGAGGATGAGATGGCTGGATGGCATCACTGACTCGATGGACGTGAGTATGAATGAACTCCGGGAGTTGGTGACGGACAGGGAGGCCTGGCGTGCTGCGATTCATGCGGTCGCAAAGAGTCGGACATGACTGAGCAACTGAACTGAACTTAAAATGGAAAAAAACTTGAGGAAAGTGCCATTTATAGAACACTGGTCTTGATACAGAAAACAACATATTTGTAAAACAGATGCAATATTATTTTTAACTACTGTCTTCTCACAAAGAGAGTTTCTGAAAAGCAATTTCTGAACTTTCTATTTAAAAGAAACTGAGTAGATGTTTCTCATTTTTGTTTGGGCGTTCGAAGACAAAAAAAGAAAATAGGTCTAATAATTGAAGATACATTGTGAAATGTGAGCGATAAATGGGTTTCTTCCAATTTCCATGCTCTTGTTCTCAACAGGCCTTGTCTTTCTGTACAACTTTAATTCATTTTTTCATGTCTAACCTTGGTGAATGAGTACAAAAAAATCACCCTTTTAAACAAGATGCCTTGATGAATTCATCAATTTTTATGAATTCTTGAAATCCTAAAAGTTAACTGTATTTTCAGGAATAATTTAATTTACATTCATTCATTCAATATGCCATTATTGCATAAATAAAGGTGTATTTATAGCCCTTATGGGTAAAGTTGGTGAAGGAATAATCCTTGCCTTTACAGAATTGACATCTCACTTTATCTTGAGATTGAAACAGTTTAGAAGTCATCTCTATTGCTACAATTTAATCTTTTTCTATTTTCCCATTCTATTCATAGTTTTGAAAATGAGTTAATAAAATAAACACATAACTAAAGCAAATTCCAAAAGACCACAATATCCTTAGGCTGTGCACATGAGTCATCTTAGAAAGGAATGAATTAATCTTTGAAAAGGTGGTAACAAAAGACCCATAATTCAGTATCAAAAAGTTTTCTATCTAGAGTTGTCAGAATAAAACAACCATGACTGAAATCATAATGGAAATATCTCCAAAAAGCATAGCAAGGTCAATTTACATCTATGAAAGTCAAGGGGTTTGCAAGGGAAAATATGTGTCTTTACAACAACTGGAATTTATAGATTGCTTTGAGTAATAAAATGACTATACTATCCAAAGCAATCTACAGATTCAATGTAACCTTTATCAAATTACAAATGGAATTTTTCACAGAACTAAAATGAAAATTTTATAATTTGTATGGAAACAAAAGACCCTGAAGAGCCAAAATAACTTTGAGAAATAAAACAGAGCTGGAGGTAGCAGCTCCCTGACTTTAGATTATAATACAAAGCTATAATTATCAAGACAGTATGGTGCTGACACAAAAACAAAAATATAGATCAATGGAATAGGGTAGAAAGCCCATAGATAAAATCACACACCTATAGTCAACTTATCTTTGACAAAGTAGTAAAGCATACTCAATGGGGAGAAGAAACTCTCTCAATAAATGATGCTGGGAAAACTGGACAGCTTCATGTAAAAGAATGAAATTAGAACACTTCCTAACATTGTACACAAAAATAAGCTCAAAATGGATTAAAGACTTAAAAGTAAGGCCAGACACTATAAAACTCTTAGAGGAAAACGTAGGTAGAACAGTCTTTGACATAAATTACAAGATCTTTTTTTGACCCACTTCCTAGACTAATGATAACAAAAGCAGAAATACAAAAATAGGACCCTGATTAAACTTAAAATCTTTTGCACAGCAAAGGAAACCATAAAAAGACCAAAAGACAACTCTCAGAATGGGAGAAAATTTTTGCAAGTGAAACAACTGGCAAAAGAATAATCTGCAAAATATACAAGCAACTCATACAGCTCAATATCAAAATAAACAACCCAATCAAAATGTGGGCAGAAGATGTAAATAGACATTTCTCCAAAGATGTTGTAAAGAAGGCCAAGAGACACATGAAAAGATGCACAACATCACTAATTATTGGGCTTGCCTGGTGGTGCAGCGGTTAAAGTGTCTGCCTGAAATGTGGGAGACCTGGGTTCCATCCCTGGGTCAGGAAGTTCCCCTGGAGAAGGTAAGGGCAACCCACTGCAGTATTCTTGCCTGGAGAATCCCATGGACAGAGGAGCTTGGTGGGCTAGAGTCCGCGGGTCTCAAAGAGTCAGAAACAACTGAGCGACTTCACTTTCACTTAGAGAAAAGCAAATTAAAACTGCACTGAGATATCCCCTCATATCAGTCAGAATGGCCATCGTCAAAAAAAAAAAAAAAAAAA
>SJYT01050543.1:134651-205421 GCA_006410635.1 Cephalophus harveyi | reverse complement strand
TCCTCTTCACTTTCTGCCATAAGGGTGGTGTCATCTGCATATCTGAGGTTATTGAGATTTCTCCCGGCAATCTTGATTCCAGCTTGTGTTTCTTCCGGTCCAGTGTTTCTCATGATGTACTCTGCATATAAGTTAAATAAACAGGGTGACAATATACAGCCTTGACATACTCCTTTTCCTATTTGGAACCAGTCTGTTGTTCCATGTCCAGTTCTAACTGTGGCTTCCTGACCTTCATACAGATTTCTCAAGAGGCAGGTTAGGTGGTCTGGTATTCCCATCTCTTTCAGAATTTTCCACAGTTTATTGTGATCCACACACTCAAAGGCTTTGGCATAGTCAATAAAGCAGAAATAGATGTATTTCTGGAACTCTCGTGCTTTTTCCATGATCAGCAGATGTTGGCAATTTGATCTCTGGTTCCTCTGCCTTTTCTAAAACCAGCTGGAACATCAGGGAGTTCACGGTTCACGTATTGCTGAACCCTGGCTTGGAGGATTTTGAGCATTACTTTATTAGCATGTGAGATGAGTGCAATTGTGTGGTAGTTGGAGCATTCTTTGGCATTGCCTTTCTTTGGAATTGGAATGAAAACTGACCTTTTCCAGTCCTGTGGCCACTGCTGAATTTTCCAAACTTGCTGGCAGATTGAGTGCAGCACTTTCACAGCATCATCTTTAAGGATTTGAAACAGCTCCACTGGAATTCCATCACCTCCACTAGCTTTGTTCGTAGTGATGCTTTCTAAGGCCCATTGACTTCACATTCCAAGAAGTCTGGCTCTAGATTAGTGATCACATCATCATGATTATCTGGGTCATGAAGATCTTTTTTGTACAGTTCTTCCGTGTATTCTTGCCACCTCTTCTTAATATCTTCTGCTTCTGTTAGGTCCATACCATTTCTGTCCTTTATCGAGCCCATCCTATTTACTTGAAATTAAAATGGAAGACAAAAAATATTGCCTAAATATAAGTACCAATTTTATTATTTTAAATTAAGAAAACTAAACTGTCAACAGAAACCTATTTGATCTTAAGATGTGTGTGTGTGTGTGTATGTGTGTGTGTATGACATGTGCTTTTATTTAGGATGTAAAGATAGACTAATAGACACAAAGATGCACAACTTTTAGAATAGAAAAAAGGCTTCTACTTTTAATTGTATAACATATCACCTTATTGTTATAACATTACAAATGACTTTAAAAACAGAAGTGTTCCTGTTAAAAAGGTTGCAAACACCTTAATAGTGTTTTCTCAAATTGGGATATGTAGAGCAAGTATTAAAAATTCTACAATATTGATAAAATTATCCCTGAACTATTATCGTGATATATATATATATTATCTCAATAATATAATTTTGTAAACTTTTATCTCTTTTATCAATTAACAATTTTATTTTCAAACAACAAAGCAAAACAAAAAGAAAAGAATACCAAAAGGGAAATGTCAGGAGCAGTTACAAATAGAAGAATGAATTGATAAACTGGCAGCTTTGCCTCCTTTATATGAAAATTTAATGAACTTTTTTTTATAGCGTCAGAATATAACAAACTGAAAAAATATCTCAGAAAGAAAATGTACGTATTTTAATCTAAGACCTGGCTGAAGAAAGACAATTTTCAGGAGCTCTAAATATATACTTTCTCTAAGTCTCTTAAAGAATATAAATGACCCAAAGAAATTGGCTGCCGTAAAAGTTTCCTTTACATAAACCTCCCAGTGTACACCCCAACTGGGAGCTCAACATATCTTGTAAGGTTTCTCAGTTTTTTATTTTTGTACTCCCAATGTAGCAATTATATATAAATATCATGTATTTCATAGAAATTCTTAGTTTGTTTAGGGAGCTAAGGGCTTCCCTGGTGGCTCAGATGGTAAAGTATCCACCTGCAATGCAGGAAACCTGGTTCAATCCCCAGGTCGGGAAGACCCCCTGGAGAAGGGAATGGCTACCCACTCTAGTATTCTTGCCTGGAGAATTCCATGGACAGAAGATTCTGGTAGGCTACAGTCCATGGGGCACAGAGACAAAAGAGTTGAACATGACTGAGTGACTAACACTTTCACTTTCACTTTAAGGAGCTAGGTGTTTTAAAACTCAGCTTTTATTTAATGTTTTTAATAAAAGTTCTAATCAACCTATATTAAATGACTTACCCCTACCTTAGAATAAGTAAAGTCTTCTTACAGTAATTAAAGCTAACCCTCAGAGCAGTTGTTAATAACCAGATAAAAATTTTGTTTTTAACTTGCCTTTTTTAATAGTAATTTGACAGTTATAGGTCAATCAGTAGTTTCATTCTCTTATTATCAGCACCATCATTTCTCCTAGCAATGCTTACCATTAGAAAGCAATTTTAAAACATGGGGGTACCAAAACCGTACAATTACTGTCAGTACATTTCTACCCTTTGGTACTGTCAGCTTAATAGATAATACCACAGATATGAGCACAGTCAACTTCAGCAGCTTCTCAGAGGCAAGCTCTTGCCTTTTGCTGACTAGCTTCATTCAATTATGTCTTAATTGTTCATGTGCTAATGTTCATTAAATGAAAAATAATATTTCTTTCCTGTAAGGTAGAACACTTGAGATATGAAAAATTGTTACTTTATCTCTGCCTCTAAGGCACAAATGAGTTAATCTATGGTATCTGGAAAAGCCCAGTAGATTTGTGCAAAGATAGCCCTGTACCAAGAAGGGAGAACAGGATTAATAAAACTGCTAAATTCAGTCATAAACAAAATTACTCTCAGTTTTTCCTTTAAAGCTAATTTTCAGGAAAATTGACCCAGTTTTCTAGTATTTATTATGCTCATACATGCCATATAATTTTCATTTTGAAAAGAATACTTACTGCTGTTCCATTACATATTGAATGTGGAGGAGGAAAGAAACTGCAATATGTTTTGAAATTTTCCCAAAAATAAATTTTGACATGATGAGAAAATAAAGTGTTATATAATTTCATTTATTGATAGTATTGTTCCAAGAGTGAAGAAACTAAGTTTTATTCATTTAAATAGCTTGATTGAATACCAAGTATGTTTTAAGCCTTGTGCTAGATAATGAGTATATATTATACCAAAGAATTGACATATGTTAGATATTTATTCTGTGCCTATTAAGAGCTTGTCCTATATGCAACACCTTATATAATCTTCCAACAGTCTTATAATAAAGATCATATTTTTCATATGTTACAGTTGTGTAAACTAAGGCTTACAAAGACTAAGTTTCTTTCTAATGTCTCATAAGTGATAAATGCTAAACATTTGAACCATATTCGACTCTAGCATGACCTCCTAACTATAGGTAGTCCTTCCTTCACACAGTTCCTATAAATGCAAAATTTATGGCTCAAATTATTATGAGCCATGAATAATATAATAACTGAAATTTGCACTTCAGGGATGGCGGAGCCCAATGGGCTGCCGTCTGTGGGGTCGCACAGAGTCGGACACGACTGAAGCAACTTAGAAGCAGCAGCAGCATGAACCATGAACTGAATTTTGTTATGTCTACACTCCTATGTTGAGGCTATCACTCTTGACGTGATGGTATTTGGAAACAGGGTCTTTGGGAGGTAATAGGTTTCTATGAGGTCAGTCCGGCCACAAAGAAGAGAGTCAGTCCCCAGTGATAGGATTAGCATCTCTTATAATAAACACTAAAAAGTTTATTTCATTTCCCTCCCTCACTCTCACTGTGAGATCACAGAGGACAATCTACATGAGGGTGCAGCAAAAAGGAAAGTCATCTGCAACCTAAGAAGAGCACTCATCAAACACTGACCCTGCAGGCACCTTGATCTTGCACTTACAGTCTCCAGCAGTTTGAAAGATTAAATTCAGTTGTTTAAACCACTAACTCTCCCAGAAGTGGTGTTTCTTGGGTTGCAGATGATTTACTTCTTGCTGAATCCTTACACGGCCTTAGAACACTCCCTTATAACATACACACAAATAAACTCAAAATAGATTAAAGCCCTAAATGCAAGGCTGGATGCTATAAAACTTAGTGGAAAATATAGGCAGAAAACTATCTGACATAAATTGCAGCAAGATCTTCTTTGATCCACCTCCTGTAGTAATGAAAATAAAAAACAAAAATAACAAATGGGGGCTAATTAAACTTAAAAGCTTTTTCACAGCAAAGGAAACAATAAAAAAGATGAAAAGACAACTTTCAAATGGAAGAAAACATTTGCAAACAAAGCAGACAAGGTATTAATCCCCAAATTATACAAGCAGCTCGTGAAGCTCAATATTAAACAAGCAAATAATCCAATTTAAAAAATGGGCAGAAAATGTAAAAGGACATTTCTCCAAAGAATACATATGAATGATCAAGAGACATGTAAAAATGTGCTCAGCATCACAAATTATTAGAGAAATGCAAATCAAAACTACAATGAGGTATCATTTCACATGGTCAGAATGGTCATCATCAAAAAATCTATGAACAATAAATACTGGATAGGCTGTGGAGAAAACAGAACCCTTTTACGCTGTTGGTGGGAATGTAAATTGATACAGGCACTACAGAGAACAGTAGCACCAGCCTATGTTTGATACTGGATACAGGATGCTTGGGGCTGGTGCATGGGGATGAGCCAGAGAGAGGATATGAGGTGGGAGGTGGGAGGTGCGAGGGGGATTCAGGATTGGGAGCTCGTATACACCCGTGGTGGATTCATGTCAATGTATGGCAAACCAATACGGTATTGTAAAGTAAAATAGAGTAAAAATAAAATTAAAAAAAAAAAAAAACACAAACAAATTAAAAATATCTGAACAGCTATATCTAAAAATAAAAAATAAAAAAATAAAATTACTACATGACCCAGCAATCCCAATCTGGAGCATATACCTGGAGAAAAAAACATAATTACAGAAGATATATGCAACCCAAATTCATTGCAGCACTATTCACAAGAGTCAGGACATCCCTTCCCAATAAATTCAGGAAGAGGAACAAGATGTTCATTCTCAAAACTTATATTTAATACAGTATTAGAAGTCCTAGAGCTTCTACTTCAAGATGGTGGAGTAGAAGGATGCACACTCATCTCCTACAAGAGCACCAAAATCACAACTAGATGTTGAACCATTGACAAGTGGATGCTGGAATTCCCCCAAAGAAGATACCCCACATCCAAAAAAAAAAGAAGAAGCTGCAACAAGATGTTATGAGAGGTAGAATCAAGATAAAATCAACTCCCATATCCTGCGGGTGAGTGACACACAAACTGGAAAATACCAAAGAAGTTCTCCCACCATTGTGAACATTCTGAACCCCATTGTTAGGCTTCCCAGCCTGGGAATCCAACACAAGGACTAGGAATCCCAAACAAATCTGATCTTGAAGGCCCATGGGATTTAATTACAGGACTTTCACAGAACTGGGAAAAACAGAGACTTCAGTCTTGGAGGGCACAACCAAAATGACACTGGAAGAAGCAGTCCTGAAAGATCCCCATTGACATAAGCTCTCTTGGAATTCACCATTAATGGTCCCATAGAGCCCTTAGACCCTAGGGCTGGATTACTTCAGGTCAAACAACTACCAGGGAGGGAACCCAGTCATCAGCAGACAATTGGATTAAAGCTTTACTGAGCAAGACCCTGCCCACCAGAGCAAGACCCAGTTTTTCTCACCACCAGTCCCTTCCATCATCAACCTTACACAAGCCTCTTAGCCTCCTCCATCAGAGGAGAGGGAGAAGCAGCAAGAAGAAGCACAGTACAGCAGTGGCTAAAACAAAAACCACATTAGAGAAAGTTATGTCCTAGATGAAGAGACAAGATAAAACCCCAGAAAAGCAACTAAATGAAGTGGAAGTAGGCAACCTTCCAGAAAAAGAATTCAGAATAATGATACTGAAGATGATCCAGGATTTCAGGAAAACAATGGAGAAGATGCCAGAAATATCTACCAAAGACCTATAAGAACTAAAGAACAAACAAACAGATGAATAATACACTAGAAGGAATCAACAGCAGAATAATGAATAAATGACTTGGAGGACAGAATGGTAGAAATCACTGCCATATAACAGAATATAGACAAAAGAATGAAAAAAAAAAATGAAGACAGCCTAAGAGACCTCAGGGAAAATATTAAATGCACCAACATTTGCATTATTGGGTCCCAGAAAGAGAAAAGAGAAAGAAAGGACCTGAGAAAATATTTGAAGAAATAATAGCTGAAAACTTCCCTACCTTGGGAAAGGATATAGTCAGCCAAGTCCAGGAAGCACAGGTAGTTCCATGTAGGATGAACCCAAGAAGAAATACACCAAGATGTAGAGTAGTCAAAGTGACAAAACTAAAGACAAATATAAAATATTAAAATCAATGGGAAAATGACAACATACAAGTGAACTCCCATCAGGCTATTAACTGGTTTCTCAACAGAAATCTTACAAGCAAGAAGGGAATGGCACAATATATTTTAAGTGATGAAAGGGATGGACCTACAACCAAGAATATTCTACCCAGCAAAACTCATTCAGATTTGATGAAGATATCAAAAACTTTCCAGATAAGCAAAAGTAAAGAGAATTCAGCACCACCCAACCAGCTTTCAGTTCAGTACAATTCAGTCGCTCAGTCGTGTCTGACTCTTTGTGACCCCATGAATCGCAGCACGCCAGGCCTCCCTGTTCATCACCATCTCCCAGAGTTCACTCAGACTCATGTCCATTGAGTCCATGATGCCATTCAGCCATCTCATCCTCGGTCATCCCCTTCTCCTCCTGCCCCCAATCCCTCCCAGCATCAGAGTCTTTTCCAATGAGTCAACTCTTCGCATGAGGTGGCCAAAGTATTGGAGTTTCAGCTTCAGCATCATTCCTTCCAAAGAAATTCCAGGGTTGATCTCCTTCAGAATGGACTGGTTGGATCTCCTTGCAGTCCAAGGGACTCTCAAGAGTCAAGTCTCCAACACCACAGTTCAAAAGCATCAATTTTTCAGTGCTCAGCCTTCTTCACAGTCCACCTCTCACATCCATACATGACCACAGGAAAAACCATAGCCTTGACTAGACGGACCTTAGTTGGCAAAGTATTTTCTCTGCTTTTGAATATACTATCTAGGTTGGTCATAACTTTTCTTCCAAGGAGTAAGCGTCTTTTAATTTCATGGCTGCAATCACCATCTGCAGTGATTTTGGAGCCCAAAAAAATAGTCTGACACTGTTTCCACTGTTTCCCCATCTATTTCCCGTGAAGGGATGGGACCAGATGCCATGATCTTCGTTTTCTGAGTGTTGAGCTTTAAGCCAACTTTTTCGCTCTCCTCTTTCACTTTCATCAAGAGGCATTTTAGCTCTTCTTCACTTTCTGCCATAAGGGTGGTGTCATCTGCATATCTGAGGTTATTGATATTTCTCCCGGCAATCTTGATTCCAGCTTGTGTTTCTTCCAGTACAACGTTTCTCATGATGTACTCTGTATATAAGTTAAATAAGCAGGGTGACAATATACAGCCTTGATGAACTCCTTTTCCTATTTGGAACCAGTCTGTTGTTCCATGTCCAGTTCTAACTGTTGCTTCCTGACCTGCATACAGATTTCTCAAGAGGCAGGTTAGGTGGTCTGGTATTCCCATCTCTTTCAGAATTTTCCACAGTTTATTGTGATCCACACAGTCAAAGGCTTTGGCATAGTCGATAAAGCAGAAGTAGATGTTTTTCTGGAACTCTCTTGCTTTTTCCATGATCCAGCGGATGTTGGCAATTTGATCTCTGGTTCCTCTGCCTTTTCTAAAGCCAGCTTGAACATCAGGGAGTTCACGGTTCACGTATTGCTGAAGCCTGGCTTGGAGGATTTTGAGCATTACTTTACTAGCATGTGAGATGAGTGCAATTGTGCGGTAATTGGAGCATTCTTTTGCATTGCCTTTCTTTGGAATTGGAATGAAAACTGACCTTTTCCAGTCCTGTGGCCACTGCTGAGTTTTCCAAATTTGCTGGCATATTGAGTGCAGCACTTTCACAGCATCATCTTTCAGGATTTGAAACAGCTCAACTGGAATTCCATCACCTCCACTAGCTTTGTTCGTAGTGATGCTTTCTAAGGCCCACTTGACTTCACATTCCAAGATGTCTGGCTCTAGATGAGTGATCACATCATCATGATTATCTGGGTCGTGAAGATCTTTTTTGTACAGTTCTTCTGTGTATTCTTGCCACCTCTTCTTAATATCTTCTGCTTCTGTTAGGTCCATACCATTTCTGTCCTTTATCGAGCCCATCCTTGCATGAAATATTCCCTTGGTATCTCTAATTTTCTTGAAGAGATCTCTAGTCTTTCCCATTCTGTTGTTTTCCTCTATTTCTTTGCATTGATCACTGAAGAAGGCTTTTTTATCTCTTCTTGTTATTCTTTGGAACTCTGCATTCACATGCTTATATCTTTCCTTTTCTCCTTTGCTTTTCGCTTCTTTTCTTCTCACAGCTATTTGTAAGGCCTCCCCAGACATCCATTTTGCTTTTTTGCATTTCTTTTCCATGGGGATGGTCTTGATCCCTGTCTCCTGTACAATGTCACGAACCTCATTCCATAGTTCATCAGACACTCTATCTATCAGATCTAGGCCCTTAAATCTATTTCTCACTTCCACTGTATAATCATAAGGGATTTGATTTAGGTCATACCTGAGTGGTCTAGTGGTTTTCCCTACTTTCTTCAATTTAAGTCTGAATTTGGTAATAAGGAGTTGATCTGAGCCCCATTCAGCTCCTGGTCTTGTTTTTGTTGACTGTATAGAGCTTCTCCATCTTTGACTGCATAGAATATGATCAATCTGATTTTGGTGTTGACCATCTGGTGATGTCCATGTGTAGAGTCTTCTCTTGTGTTGTTGGAAGAAGGTGTTTGCTCTGACTAGTGCATTTTCTTGGCAAAACTCTATTAGTCTTTGCCCTGCTTCATTCCATATTCCAAGGCCAAATTTGCCTGTTACTCCAGGTGTTTCTTGACTTCCTACTTTAGCATTCCAGTTCCCTATAATGAAAAGGACATCTTTTTGGGGTGTTAGTTCTAAGAGGTCTTGTAGGTCTTCATAAAACCGTTCAACTTCAGCTTCTTCAGCGTTACTGGTTGGGGAATAGACTTGGATAACTCCAACCAGCTTTTCTACACAAAGAACAAAAAAGAAGGAAAAGGCCTACAGAAAATAGTTCAGTTCACTTACTCAGGGGTGTCTCTTTGCAACTCCATGGACTTCAGCATGCCAGGCTTCCTTGTCCATCTCAAATTCCTGGAGCTTGCCCAGACCCATATCCCTCAAGTCAGTGAAGGCATCCAACCATCTCATCCTCTGTCATCCCCTTCTCCTCCTGAACCAAAAACAATCAAGAAGATGGTAATATAATATCAAGAAAATATCCTTTTTTATCATAGGGGACTGAAATGCAAAAGTAGGAAGTCAAGAGATACCTGGAATAACAGGCAGGTTTGACCTTATAGTACAAAAGAAGCAGGGCACAAGGCTAACAGAGTTTTGCCAAGAGAATACACTGGTTATAGCAAATACCTTCTTCCAAAATCATAAGAGACAACTCTACACATGGATGTCACAGGTTGATGAATTCCAAAATCAGATTTATTATATTTTTTGCAGTCCAAATATGGAAACTCTATACACTGAGCAAAAACAAGACCAGGAGCTGACTGTGGTTCAGATCACTAACTCCTTATCATAAAATTCAGACTTAAATTGCATTAAGTAGGGAAAACCACCAAGCCATTCAGGTATGACCTAAATCAAGTCCCTTATGATTGTACAGTGAAAGTGACAAATAGATTCAAGGCATTAGATCTGATAAACAGAGTGCCTGAAGAACCATGAACAGAGGTTTGTATCATTGTAAAGGTGATGGTTATCAAAACCACCTTCAAGAAAAATAAAGGCAAGAAGGCAAAATAGTTGTCTGAGGAAGTCTTACAAATAGCTGAGAAAAGGAGAGAAGCTAAAGGAAAAAGAGAACTGGAAAAACATACCCATCTGAATCAAAAGATGCAAAGGATAGCAAGGAGAGATAAGAAAGCCTTCCTCAGTGATCAATGCAAAGAAATAGAGGAAAAGAACAGAATGGGAAAGACCAGAGATCTCTTCAAGAAACTTAGAGATACCAAGGGAATATTTCATGCAAAGATGGGCACAATAAAGGACAGAAATGTTATTAACCTAACAGAAGCAGAAAAGATTAAGAAGAGGTGGCAAGAATACATGGAAGAACTATATAAAAAAAAAATCTTAATGACCCAGATAGCCAAAGTGGTGTGATTACTCACATAGAGCCAGATATCCTGGAGTCCAAAGTCAAGTGGGCCTTAGAACATAGCACTACAAACAAAGTAAGTGGAGGTGATGGAATTCCAGCTGAGCTATTTCAGGTCCTAAAAGATAATGCCGTGAAAGTGCTGCACTCAATATGCGAGCAAATTTGGAAAACTCAGCAGGACTGGAAAAGGTCAGTTTTCATTCTAATCCCAAAGAAAGGGAATGACAAAGAATGTTCAAACTACCCCACAATTGCCCTCATCTAACACTCTAGCAAAGTAATGCTCAAATTTCTCCAAGTGAAGCTTCAACAGTATGTGAACTGAGAACTTTCAGATGTTTATGCTAGATTTAGAAAAGAGAGAGGAACCAGAGACCAAATTGCCAACATCCATTAGATCATAGAAAAAGCAAGAGTGTTCTAGAAAACATCTACTTCTGCATTATTGACTATGTCAAAGTCTTTCATTATGCAGATCACAACAAACTGTGGAAAATTCTTCAATAGATAGGAATAACAGACTATCTGACCTGGATCCTGAAAAAACAGTATGCAGGTCAAAAAGCAACAATTAAAATTAGACATAGAACAATAGACTGGTTCCAAATTGGGAAAGGAGTATGTCAAGGCTGAATAATTTCACCCTGCTTATTTAACTTATATGCAGAATACATCATGCAAAATGCCAGGCTGGATGAAGCACAAGCTGGAATTAAGATTGCCAAGAGATATGTAAATAACCTAAGATATGTAGATGACACCACCTTTATGGCAGAAAGCAAAGAGGAACTGGGGAGCCTCTTGGTGAAAGTGAAAGGGGAGAGTGAAAAAGCTGGGTTAAAACTCAATATTCAAAAAACTAATATCATGGCATCCGGTCCTATCACTTCATGGCAAACAGACAGAGAGACACGATGGAAAAAATGACAGACTTTATTTTCCTGGGCTCCAAAATCACTGCAGATGGTGACTGAGGTCATGAAATTAAAAGACACTTGTTCCTTGGAAGAAGAGCTATGATCAACCTACATAAAATTAAAAGACATTTGTTCCTTGGAAGAAGAGCAGTGATCAACCTAGATAGCATATTAAAAAGTAGAGACATTACTTTGCCAACAAAGGTCCGTCTAGTCAAAGATATGGTTTTTCCAATAGTCATGTAATGTATGTGAGAGCTGAACCATAAAGAAGGCTGAGCACGGAAGAATTGATGCCTTTGAACTATGGTGCTGGAGAAGACTCTTAAGAGTCCCTTGGACTGCCAGGAGATCCAATTAGTCAATCCCTGAAGGAAATCAATGAACTGATTCATTGGAAGGACTGATGCTGAAGCTGAAACTCCAATACTTTGGCTGCCTGATGTGAAGAACTCAGTCAGTGGAAAAAAACCTGATGCTGGGAAAGATTGAAGGCAGGAGGAGAGGCAACAGAGGATGAGATGGTTGGATGGCATCACCAACTAAAGGACATGAGTTTGAGCAGACTCCAGGATTTAGTGATGGACAGGGAAGCCTGGTGTGCTGCCATCCATTGGGTTACAAAGAGTTGGACAGATTCTTAAAGACATTGAAATACCAGGCCACATTACCTGCATTCTGAAAGACCTGTATGCAGGTCAAGAGTCAATAGTATCTTACATTGAACAACGAACTGGTTCAAAAGTGGGAAAGGAGTGTGTCAAGGCTGTATACTCTCACCTTGCTTATTAGCATATGCAGAGGAGATCATGTGAAATGCTAGACTGGATGAAACTCAAGCTGGAATCGAGAGTGCTGGGAGAAATATCAATGACTTCAGATATGCAGGTGATAACCACCCTAATGGCACAAAATGAAGAGGAACTAAAGAGCCTCTTGATGAAGGAGAAAAGGGAGAGTAAAAAACCTGGCTTAAAACTTAACATTCAAAAAATTTAAGATCATGGCATCTTGTTCCATCACCTCATGAAAAATATTTGGTGGAAAAATGGAAACAGTGACAGATTTTATTTTTTTGGACTCCAAAATCACTGCAGATGGTGACTGCAGCCATGAAATTACAAGATGCTTACTCCTTGGAAGAAAAGCTATGACAAACCTAGACAATATATTAAAAAGTAGAGACATCACTTTGCCAGCAAAGGTCCATTTAGTCAAAGCTGTGGTTTTTCCAGTAGTCATGTACAGATGTGAAAGTTGGATCATAAAGAAGGCTGAGCACTGAAGATTTGATGACTCCAAACTGTGGTGCTGGAGAAGACTCTTGAGAGTCTTGGACAGTAAGGAGATCAAACCAGTCAACCCTAAGGGAAATCAACTCTGAATATCCTTTGGAAGAACTGATGCTGAAGCTGAAGCTCCAATACTTTGGCTGCCTGATGCAAAGTGAAACTCAATGGAAAAGACCTTGATGCTGGGTAGACTGAGGGCAGGAGAAGAAGCAGGTGACAGAGGATGAGATGGTTGCATGGCATCATCACTCAATGGACATCTGTTTGAGCAAACTCCAGGAGATGGTGAAGGACAGGGAAGCCTGGCATGGTGCAGTCCATGGGGTTGCAGAGGCAGACACAATTGAGCAACTGAACAGCAACAAATAGGATTATACATATCAATAACTGCCTTAAATATAAATGGATTAAATGCACCAATCAAAAGAGATAGACTGTCTGATCTGATGAAAATACGTGCTTGTATGCACTTCCACTTATCACATCACTCTGCTTGACCCCCCAAATTTTATCTTATTTTATATTGTTATATTAACTATGCTCTCATTATAGCTTGTAAATGTAAATTTTTCTTGGGGGGAGGTCTGGCTATTGATTGTGAAAACTGGTAAACATATTTTACTAATATTATTATGTAACTATTCCTCACTTAATACCATTGTATCATGATTTGTCAACAAAAAAATAATAGAATTCTATGTCATCAAAATTATCACTTTTAATAGGAAAATCTGTAATCAGTTTTTAAAATCCTGAATCATATCAGAATTTCAGAATTACCTTGGAATTTTTTTGAAAATTACATTTGCCCAGCTATTGCTTTTTTTTTTCTCCAGAGCTCCAGATATGTTTCTAAAGAGCAGCCATGTTTTAAAAAAACTGGAGTATACAATGATCTTTTACTTTTATCTAGTTTGTTTCTCTTTTTCTATTTTATTTTCATTCCTCTCATTTCATTTCATTTAGTTCATGTTTTCCAATTCCTCCATCTCTTCTTTTTTAAAAAATGCTCTTTCTCATGCCTTTATCAAGCGTAGTAGAAAAGGTTTTTTATACAAATATAAATAATATGTATAATATACGTATTTTAGATAATTTATGAACTTTTACTGAATTAAAAAAATTGACATTTTGATTCCACTTGTTTGACTTAGTATGAATAGAATGCTAGATTACTAATTGTTTTAAAAAAAGATATGCAGTTCTATTTCCAGTTTTTTAAGGAATCTCCACACTGTTCTCTATAGTGGCTGTACTAGTTTGCATTCCCACCAACAGTGTAAGAGGGTTCCCTTTTCTCCACACCCTCTCCAGCATTTATTGCTTGTAGACTTTTGGATTGCAGCCATTCTGACTGGCGTGAAATGGTACCTCATTGTGGTTTTGATTTCCATCCCTCTGATAATGAGTGATGTTAAGCATCTTTTCATGTGTTTGTTAGTCATGTGCATGTCTTCTTTGGAGAAATGTCTGTTTAGTTCTTTGGCCCATTTTCTGATTGGGTTATTTATTTTTCTGGAATTGAGCTGCAGGAGTTGCTTGTATATTTTTGAGATTAGTTGTTTGTCAGTTGCTTCATTTGCTATTATTTTCTCCCATTATCAACAGAAGAATGGATAAGAAAGCTGTGGTACATATACACAATAGATTCAGTTCTAATGAGGTGGATGAAACTGGAGCCTTTCATACAGAGTGAAGTAAGCCAGAAAAAAAAACACCAATACAGTATACTAATGCATATATATGGAATTTAGAAAGATGGTAACTATAACTCTGAATGCAAGACAGCAAAAGAGGCACAGATGTATAGAACAGTCTTTTGGAATCTGTGGGAGAGGGAGAGGGTGGGATGATTTGGGAGAACGGCATTGAAACATGTATAATATCATATATGAAATGAATTGCCTGTCCAGGTTCAATGCATGATACTGGATGCTTGGGGCTGGTGCACTGAAAGGACCCAGAGGGATGGTACAGAGAGGGAGGAGGGAGGGGGGTAAGGATGAGGAACACGTGTATACCTATGGCATATTCATGTTGATGTATGGCAAACCAATACAATATTGTAAAGTAATTAGCCTGCAATTAAAATAAATAAATTTATATTTTAAAAAAGATATGCAACAAGCAACAGGTTTACTGTATAGCACAGGGGAAATATAGAAAATATCTTGTAATAACCTATAATGGAAAATACTTTCAAAAATCATGTCTGTGTATATGTATAACTGAGTCACCTTGTTGTGCACCTGAAACACTGTAAGTCAACTATCAGTCAGTTCAGTGGCTCAGTCGTGTCCGACTCTTTGCGACCCCATGAATCGCAGCACGCCAGGCCTCCCTGTCCATCACCAACTCCTGGAGTTCACTCAGACTCACGTCCATCGAGTCATTGATGCCATCCAGCCATTTCATCCTCTGTCGTCCCCTTCTCCTCCTGCCGCCAATCCCTCCCAGCATCAGAGTCTTTTCCAATGAGTTAACTCTTCACATGAGGTGGCCAAAGTATTGGAGTTTCAGCTTTAGCATCATTCTTTCCAAAGAAATCTCAGGGCTGATCTCCTTCAGGATGGACTGGTTGGATCTCCTTNTTTTCTGAAGTCTGAGATGTGTATAAGAGACAGCTTTTCCAATGAGTTAACTCTTCACATGAGGTGGCCAAAGTATTGGAGTTTCAGCTTTAGCATCATTCTTTCCAAAGAAATCTCAGGGCTGATCTCCTTCAGGATGGACTGGTTGGATCTCCTTGCAGTTCAAGGGAATCTCAAGAGTCTTCTCCAACACCACAGTTCAAAAGCATCAGTTCTTCCGCATTCAGCCCTTTTCAGAGTCCAACTCTCACATCCATACATGACTACTGGAAAAACAGCCTTGACTAGATCGAACTTTGTTGGCAAAGTAAAGTCTCTGCTTTTGAATATGCTATCTAGGTTGGTCATAACTTTTCTTCCAAGGAGTAAGTGTCTTCTAATTTCATGGCTGCAATCACCATCTGCAGTGATTTTGGAGCCCAAAATAATAAAGTCTGACACTGTTTCCACTGTTTCCCCATCTATTTCCCATGAAGTGATGGCACCAGATGCCATGATCTTCGTTTTCTGAATGTTGAGCTTTAAGCCAACTTTTTCACTCTCCACTTTCACTTTCATCAAGAGGCTTTTTAGCTCCCCTTCACTTTCTGCCATAAGGGTGGTGTCATCAGCATGTCTGAGGTTATTGACATTTCTCCTGGCAATCTTGATTCCAGCTTGTGCTTCCTCCAGCCCAGTGTTTCTCATGATGTACTCTGCATAGAGGTTAAATAAGCAGGGTGAGAATATACAGCCTTGACGTACTCCTTTTCCTATTTGGAACCAGTCTGTTGTTCCATGTCCAGTTCTAACTGTTGTCTTGATTCCAGCTTGTGCTTCCTCCAGCCCAGTGTTTCTCATGATGTACTCTGCATAGAGGTTAAATAAGCAGGGTGAGAATATACAGCCTTGACGTACTCCTTTTCCTATTTGGAACCAGTCTGTTGTTCCATGTCCAGTTCTAACTGTTGCTTCCTGACCTGCATATAGGTTTCTCAAGAGGCAGGTCAGGTGGCCTGGTATTCCCATCTCTTTCAGAATTTTCCACAGTTTATTGTGATCCACACTGTCAAAGGCTTTGGCATAGTCAATAAAGCAGAAATAGATGTTTTTCTGGAACTCTCTTGCTTTTTCGATGATCCAACAGATGTTCACCATTTGATCTCTGATTCTTCTGCCTTTTCTAAAATCAACTTGAACATCTGGAAGTTAATGGTTCATGTATTGCTGAAGCCTGGCTTGGACAATTTTGAGCATTACTTTACTAGCGTATGACATGAGTGCAATTGTGCGGTAGTTTGAGCATTCTTTGGCATTGCCTTTCTTTGGGATTGTAATGAAAACTGACCTTGTCCAGTCCTGTGGCCACTGCTGAGTTTTCCAAATTTGCCAGCATATTGAGTGCAGCACTTTCACAATATCAGCTTTCAGAATTTTAAATATGCAGATGGCATAATACTCTGTGTAGAGAGCCCTAAAATCTCCATATAAAAACCATTAGAATAAGTGAATTCAACAAGGTAGTCAGATATAAGATTACTATACAGAAATGTGTTGCATTTCTTATACACTAACAGTGAAATAACAGGGCATTTAAAAATCAACAAAAAATCTTTTTAAAATTGCATCCCCTAATATAAAATATTAATAGTTAGGAATAAACTTAACCTAGGTGGTGAAATACTTATCCACATAGAGCTATAAAACATTAATAAAGGAAATTAAAGATTATTCAAAGAAGTAGAAAGATATCCCATGCTTTTTTGTTGGAAAAATATTGTTAAAATGGCCATACTACTCAAATCAACCTACGGATTTAACACGATCCCTATCAAGATATCCATGACATTTTCCATGGAACTAGAACAGAGTCCTAAAATTTAAATGGAACCACAAAAAGTCTAGAATTGCCAAATCATTCCTGCGGAAAAAGAACAAACCAGGAGGCATATCTCTTTCAGACTTCAGAAAATATTGCAGAGCTATGGTAATCAAAATTGCATGATAGTGGCACAAAAACAGATATGCAGATTAGTGGAACAGAATAGAGAAATCAGAAATAAGCCCACATACCTACAGTCAATTAATCCTTGACAAAGTAGGCAAGAAAATACAATGAAGAAGAGGTAATCTCTTTGTCAAGTGGTATGGGAAAGGTGGACAACTTCATGAAAATCACTGAAATTAGAATACTTCCATATACCATATACAAAAAATAAACTCAAAATGGTTTACAGGCCTAAATATAAGACAAGACATTATAAAAGTCTTAAAAGAGAGTGTAAGCAAAATATTCACTGACATAAATTGTAGTAATATTTTCTCAGATCAGTCTCCCAAGGCAAAAGAAACAAAAGCA
The DNA here is from genome assembly GCA_006410635.1 of Cephalophus harveyi. Lineage (NCBI taxonomy): Eukaryota > Metazoa > Chordata > Mammalia > Artiodactyla > Bovidae > Cephalophus > Cephalophus harveyi. The sequence continues at coordinate 187,981 of SJYT01050543.1, read as the reverse complement.
AAAATAAACAAGTGGGACTTAATCAACCTTAAGTCTTAACATAACAAAGGGAATCACTGACCAAAGTCAACCTATGGAATAGGAGAAAGTATTTGCCAACTATGCAACCAACAGGGGGTTAATAGTCAAAATATACAAAGAGCTCATACAACTCAATAAGACTCAAATAGACATCTCTCCAAAGAAGATATATGGATGGCAAGCAGGCACATGAAAAACACACTCAACATCGCTAATCATTAGAGAAATGCAAATCAAAACCACAATTAGGTATCACCTCACACCAGGCAAGATGGATAGTATCACTGAACAGTCTACAAATAGTGAATGCCTGAGAGAGTGTGGAGAAAAGAGAAACTTCTTGCACTGTTGGTGGGAATGTAAATTGGTAGAGCTAATATGGAAAACAGTATAGAAGTTCCTTTAAAACAAAAGCAAAGTAAACTAAAAATAAAAATACCGTATGATACAGCAATCCCACCTCTGGGTGTATATTTAGAGGAAACCACTACTAAAAAGATTCATGCACACTGATGTTCATACTTGCACTATCTATAATATCTCAAAATCTATAGTGTCTTCTATGGATATACTGTCCTGAATGTGCCTAACTTGGTAAAAAACTACAGTGAATGTACTTGAAATAATTTAACCACTATTCAAAAACACAGTAGAAAAAAACAAGTAGACAAACAAACAAACAAAAACTCTTAAGAAAGGAACTTTCTTAAATTAACAACAAAATAATCTAAATCAATGTAAGAATTTTCTTCAAAATCAGGATGACTAGGATGGCAACTCACTGCTTTCATTCAACATTTTATTACCAGCTAAGCTAAAACATTAAAGCAAGATAAGTATAATAATTTGGTTTAGAAAGGAAGAGTAGCTACTGACCTTTGCAGGTATCAATCTCTATAATTAAAAAACAAACAATCAGTAATTTACACACTATAAAAATAAACAAGGATGTGAAGCAAGGTTGCTTGGGAAATCAGTATGATAAATTCGATCATGTGTGTTTCTTTTTGCAACAGTAACTATCATAAAATGTAATAACAAGGATTTAATTTACAATACCAAGGTATTTTGGTATGAGTTACCAAAGTATAATCTAAGAAATATATAAGCAGCATCATTATTTGGAAATTTATTACATTCACTGAAAGACATTAAGGAGGACTTAGACCTAGAATGAAGAGACAAACATCATGTACACTGTTTAACAAAAATCAATAGCTATCAGTGTTGAAACTAAACTATAAATAAATTACAATTGAAATTCCATTCGCTATTCTCTCTGGAACTAGACAATCTGATTCTTAAATATATTGGAGAGAGGGGGAAAGCAATCAAGGTCCATCAAGAAATTCCTAAGGAAGAAGAATAAGATGGGTACATTTTACTTACTATTCATGGAGATTTATTTTTAAAGCTGTAGTAAATCAATGTGATCTTAGTGCAGGCTAAGACCGAACAGACCAAGGAAACAAAATGAAAAGTGTAAAAACTAAATCACACATACACCATTAATAAATGAATGCATAAATAGAGGTAGTATTTGCATATCAATGGGGATGCAATTGACTCTTTCCTAAATTGTTCCTATTAATTGATTTCTCACAGGAAAAATGAAAATTGCTCAAATTTTGCTAAGCAATAATAGCAGACAGTTTTCCAAATATATCAGCTATTTATATGTGAAAGATAAATATCTAAAACAGTCAAAAACTTTAAGAAAAATACAATTGTCTTCTTATGATCAGGCAGGTTTTCTTAGCTACATAAAGGAAAAGTGTATAAGTATGATATGATAAATTAGAAATGAGAGTAAAAGACATGTGATCATCTTAATAGATGCAAAATACCTTTGACAAAATTCAACATCCATTTATGATTTAAAAAATAAATAAATAAAAGTTCCCCAGAAAGTAGTCACAAAGGGAACATTTTACATAATAAAGGCCATATATGACAAACTCATAGCTAACATCATATTCAACAGTGAAAATCTTAAAGCATTTCATCTAAGATCAGGAACAAGAAAAAGCACTCTCACCACTTCTATTCAATATAGTTTTGGAAGTCTTAGCTACAGCAATCAGAGATCAAAAAGAAGTAAAAAGAATTCAAATCAGAGAGGAAGAAGTAAAACTGTCACTGCAGGTGACAGAAAGTATATATGAAAAATCCTAAACATGCTACCAGAAAACTATTAGAGCTTACTAATGAATTCAGTAAAATTGCAGGACACAAAATTAACAAACAGAAGTCCGTTGCATTTCTCAGTTCAGTTCAGTTGCTCAGTTGTGTCCGACTCTTTGTGACCCCATGGACTTAAGCACGCCAGGCTTCCCTATGCATCACCATCCCGGAGTATACTCAAACTCATGTCCGTTGTGTCAGTGATGAATTCCAAAAATCTCATCCTCTGTTGTCCCCTTCTCCTCCCACCTTCAATCTTTCCCAGCATCAGGGTCTTTTCAAATGAGTTAGTACTTTCAATCAGGTGGCCAAAGTATTGGAGCTTCAGCTTCAGTGTCAGTCCTTACAATGAATATTCTCCAACACCACAGTTCAAAAGCATCAATTCTTTGGCACTCAGCTTTCTTCACAGTCCAACTCTCACATCCATACATGACCACTGGAAAAACCATACCCTTGACTAGACGGACCTTTGTTGGCAAAGTAATATCTCTGCCTTTCAATATGCTATCTAGTTTGGTCATAACTTTCCTGCCAAGGAGTAAGTGTCTTTTAATTTCATGGCTGCAGTCACCATCTACAGTGATTTTGGAGCCCCCAAAATAAAGTCTGAAACTATTTCTACTGTTTCCCCATTTACTTGCCATGAAGTGATGAGACCAGATGCCATGATCTTAGTTTTCTGAGTGTTGACCTTTAAGCCAACTTTTTCACTCTCCTCTTTCACTTTCATCAAGAGGCTCTTTAATTCTTTGCTTTCTGCCATAAGGGTGGTGCCATCTGCATACCTGAAGTTATTGATATTTCTCGTGGCAATCTTGATTCCATCCTGTGCTTCATCCAGTCCAGCATTACTCACAATGTGCTCTGCATATAAGTTAAATAAGCATGGTGACAATATACAGCCTTGAAGTACTCCTTTCCCAATTTGGAACCTGTCTGTTGTTCCATGTCCGGTTCTAACTGTTGCTTCTTCAACAGTATACAGATTTCTCAGGACGCAGGTTATGTGGTCTGGTATTCCCATCTCTTTCAGAATTTTCCACAGTTTGTTGTGATCCAACAGTCAAAGGCTTTGGCATAGTCAGTAAAATAGAAGTTGATATTCTTCTGGAACTCTTGCTTTTTTGATGATCCAACAGATGTTGGTAATTTGATATCTGGTTGCTCTGCCTTTTGTAAATCCATCTTGAACATCTGGAAGTTCATGGTTCACATGCTGCTAAAGTTTGACTTGGAGAATTTTGAGCATTACTTTGCTAGTGTGTGAGATGAGGGCAACTGTACAGTAGTTTGAGCAATCTTTGGCATTGTCTTTCTTTAGAGTTGGAATGAAAACTGACCTTTTCCAGTCCTGTGGCCACTGCAGATTTTTCCAAATTTCCTGGCATATGAATGCAGCACTTTCACAGCATCATCTTTTAAGATTTGAAATAGCTTAACCGAAATTCCATCACCTCCACTAGCTTTGTTTCTAGTGATGCTTCCTAAGGCCCACTTAACTTCACATTCCAGGATATTTGGCTCTAGTTGAGTGATCACACCATCATGATTATCTGGTCATGAAGATATTTTTTCTATAGTTCTGTGTATTCTTGCATCCTGTGTATTGTTGCATTTCTATACACTAACTAAAAATCTGAAAGAGAAGTCAAGAAAAAAAATTCCATTTACCATTACATCAAAAAATAAAATGTATAGGTATAATCTTCCTAAATGAAGCAAAAGAGCTGTACTCAGAAAGCTATAATATTTGATGAAAGAAATCAAAGATATACCATATTCTTAGATTAGATTAGAAGAATTTATATTATTTTATTGAAAATATGCTACACAAATCAATCTACAGATTCAATATATTACCTATCAAATTACCAATGGCATTTTTAACAAAACTAGTAAAGAAAAAAAAAAGTTTAATTTGTATGGACACCCAAAAGACCCCAAATAGTCAAAGCAATCTTGAAAGAAAAATGGAGCTGGAGGAATCATGTGCCCTGACTTTGGAGCATACCAGAAAGCTACAGTAATCAAAATAGTATGGTATAAGCATAGAAACAGAAATCTAGATCAATGGGACAGGATAGAAAGCCCAAAAATAAACCCATGCACCTATTGTCAATTAATCCATGACAAATGAGGAAAGAATATATAATGAAAATAGACAATCTTTTCAAACAATGGTGCTGGGAAAAGCGGACAGCTATATGTAAAATAAGGAAATTATAACATTCTCTAAAACTATATACAAAAATTAATTCTAAATGGATTACATACCTAAATGTAAAATGGGATACTATAAATCCCTTAGAGGAAAAGATAGGCAGAACACTCTCTGACATAAATTGCAGCAATATCTTATATGATCCATCCACCTCCTAGAGTCATGAAAATAAATAAAATAAAATAAATTTTAAAATAACTTAATCAAACTCAAAAGTTTGCATAGCAAAGGAAATCTTAAACAAAATGAAAAGACAACACAGAAAATGGGAGAAGATATTTGCAAATGAAATGACTGACAAAGGATTAATCTCTAAAATATGCAAGCAGGTCATGCAGCTCAATAACAAAGAAACAAATGACCCCTCAAAAAATAGACTGATCTAAGCAGACACTTCTCCATAGAGAGATACAGATGGCCAACAAATATGTGAAAAGATGCTCAACATTGCTAATTATTAGAGAAATGCAAATGAAAACTCTAATGAGGTATCACCTCTCACTAGTCAGAATGTCCATCATCAAAAATATACAAACAATAAAAGCTGAAGAGGGTCTGGAGAAAAGGGAAACCTTTTACACTGTTGAGGAGAATGCAAATTGATATAGCCACTATAGAGAACATAGGGAGTTTCCTTTAAAAAAACTGAAAATAGAGGTGTCATATGATTCAGCAATCCCACTCCTGGGCATATGTCCAGAGAAAACCCTTTGGAAAGATACATGCACCCCAGTGTTCATTTCAGCACCATTAACAATAGCCAAGACTTGGAAGCAACCTACATGTTCAATGACAGATGAATGGATAAAGATGTGGTATATGTATCCAATGGAATATTACTCAGCCATAAAAAAGAATGAAATGATGCCATTTTCAGCAGCATGGATGGATTTGGCGATTATCATACTAAGTGAATTAAGTCAAGCAGAGAAAGACAGATATCATATAATGTCACTTATATGTGGAATCATTTTTTTTTAAAGATGATACGATGAACTTATTTATAAAACAGAAGCAGACTCACAGCATTAGAAAACAAACTTATGTTTACCAAGGGGACAAGTCAGGGGGATGAATTAGAAGTTTGGGATTAATACATACACACTACTCTTTATAAAACAGATAATCAACAATGACCTACTATATAGCACAAGGAACTCTACTCACATTCTATAGTAACCTGAATGGGAAAATAATCTGAAAAAAATAATAGCTATTATATATGCATATAAAGAACTGAATCACTTTCCTGTACACCCGAAACTAACAGCATTGTAAATCAAGTATACTCCAATTTAAATATAAATATCAAATTTAAAAATAAAGAAAATTAAAGAGTCCTCCTTGTCAAAAGACACAAAAGGGTATGGTATTATATTACACAGTGAATAAAAGATATTTTCAATACATGTAATTATTAATTAACAAGTTACTGGAATACACAAATTAAAAAAGCAAAGTAAGGAATGCAATATGAAATTACTGTGAACTTCCAGATGTTCAAACTGGTTTTAGAAAAGGCAGAGGAACCAGAGATCAAATTGCCAACATCCGCTGGATCATTAAAAGAGCAGGAAAGTTCCAGAAAAACATCTATCTCTGCTTTATTGACTATGCCAAAGCCTTTGACTGTGTGGATCACAATAAACTGAGGAAAATTCTGAAAGAGATGGGAATACCAGATCACCTGACCTGCCTCTTGAGAAACCTATATGCAGGTCAGGAGGCAACAGTTAGAACTGGACATGGAACAACAGACTGGTTCCAAATAGGAAAAGGAGTATGACAAGGCTGTATATTGTCACCCTGCTTATTTAACTTATCGCAGAGTACATCATGAGAAATGCTGGGCTGGAAGAAGCACAAACTGGAATCAAGATTGCCAGGAGAAATATCAATAACCTCAGCTATGCATATGACACCACTCTTATGGCAGAAAGTGAAGAGGAACTAAAAAACCTCTTGATGAAAGTGAAAGAGGAGAGTTGAAAAAGTTGGCCTAAAGCTCAACATTCAAAAAACGAAGATCATGGCATCCAGTTCCATCACTTCATGGCAAATAGATGGGGAAACAGTGGAAACAGTGTCAGACTTTATTTTTTGGGCTCCAAAATCACTGCAGACGGTGATTGTAGCCATGATATTAAAAGACTCTTCTTCCTTGGAAGGAAAGTTATAACCAACCTAGATAGCATATTCAAAAGCAGAGACATTACTTTGCCAACAAGGTCCGTCTAGTCAAGGCTATGGTTTTTCCAGTGGTCATGTATGGATGTGAAAGTTGGACTGTGAAGAAAGCTGAGCGCTGAAGAATTGATGCTTTTGAACTGTGGTGTTGGAGAAGACTCTTGAGAGTCCCTTGGACTGCAAGGAAATCCAACCAGTCCATCCTAACAGAGATCAGTCCTGGGTGTTCATTGGAAGGACTGATGCTAAAGCTGAAACTCCAATACTTTGTCCACTTCATGCAAAAAGTTGACTCATTGGAAAAGACCTTGATGCTGGGAGGGATTGGGGGCAGGAGGGGAAGGGATGACAGAGGATGAGATGACTGGATGGTATCACCAACTCAATAGACATGAGTTTGAGTGAACTCCAGGAGTTGGTGATGGACAGGGAGGCCTGGCATGCTGCGATTCATGGGGTCGCAAAGAGTCAGACATGGCTGAGCGACTGAACTGAACTGAACTGAGTAATGTTTTATTTCTTATTGTGGGTGGTGGGGACATAAATATTCATTTTATTATAATACTATTGATTTTTAATTTCCAAAAAATATATTACATACCCTTTATAGTGTGTCTGGTTTATGATACATTTTTTTAATGGAAAACCCAAATAGTAAACAAAAAGAATAGAGACAGAAGATGGATGACAAGACCGTTTCCTGTGTAAATAAAACATTTTGCTTGAGAAACATTAGGTAGTGTTAAATGTCATGTTAAACTGCATGCTCAACAATTTTATTTTCTCTTTCTAAAATATTACTAGCTCACTGTTCACAATGTGCATATCTCACTACACAATAAATAGAAGGAAATAGAGTAGGATCAGAGGAAGGAGGGTTGAATGTTTGGAACAGAGTGGATGCCAACATGCCCTGAATGGATGATGGCTCTTCCCTGCCTTGTACTTGCCTCTGATCTGAATATAAATCTCCTGCCTATGGATGTCTTATTGGGTCTGGGTGTGTTCTTAGTCATGTGTGACTCTTTGTGACCCCATGTACTGTAGCCTGTTAGGCTACTCTGTCCATGGAACTTCCCTGGCAAGAATACTGGAGTGGGTTGCCATTTCCTATTCCAAGGGATCTTCCTACCCAGGGATTGAACCAGTGTTTTCCTGCATTGGCAGGCAAATTCTTTACCAGAGCGCCACCTGGGAAGCCCTTACTTAAGTGGCGTTCTTACTACATCATGACAACCTTCTTGGAGTGGGGGACACTAGCTTGGTTCCCTAACTGATCACAAATTGTTGACTCTTTGAGATACTGTCTGTCATGTTGCCATCAATGCCATGTGCCAAATTTCAAAACTTGAACTGATGAAGAATACTCTGAGTTAAAGGAAGTATTAACGAAAGACTATCACTCTCTTGTAGCAGGTGAAATGGCAGCTTCCAGAGTACTTCAGAGTGGCAAAGTGACAAGAAGGCATCTTTTATGCCTTCATCAATTTTAAATTTACATGTGTTCTAATATAACAGATTTTACCACATTAAACTATTCTTCATTTTATAATATTTATTGTTATTTATTCTATTTAGAATTTTTGTGATATATTCTGTCTTACTTTCCAAATTGTATTTATGAATGTTTTCTTATGAGAAAAGCAACATGTGAACAAATTTAGAAATTTTAAGAATGAGAAAGCACTATTAACAATAATTAAAATGGTCGTATATTAGCTTATCATATTGACTATACAAACTCAAAAAATTACATATAGTTCTAAAACCTGTTTTTTATCTTAACTTCTTATGATCATTGCTCACATTATCATAATTTCCTAAACTATATGGCAACCCACTCCAGTACTCTTGCCTGGAGAATCCCATGGATGGAGGAGCCTGGTGGGCTGTGATCCATGGGGTAGCAAACAGTCGAACACGACTGAGCGACTTCACTTTCACGCATTGGAGAAGGAAATAGCAACCCACTCCAGTGTTCTTGCCTGGAGAATCCCAGGGATGCGGGAGCCTGGTGGGCTGCCATCTATGGGGTCTCACAGAGTCGGACACAACTGAAGTGACTTAGCAGCATGTGAAGTGACTTACACATATTTGATGGCTAATTTCAAATTGATAGATTTTATTGATAGAATCTACATAGCCAGTTTCATCTGGACTTGATTTACTGACATGTATTAAGTGATTTCAACAATATGTGAAACAAGAGCTTCCAGACCTACAAGCTGGGCTTTGAAGAGGCAGAGTAGTCAGAGATCAATTGCCATTCAGTGGATTCTGCAGAAGGCAAGGAAATTCCAAAAAAACATCTACTTCTGCTCCATTGACTACAGTAAAGCCTTTAACTATGTAGATCACAACAAACTGTGGAAAATTCTTAAAGAGATCTTATCTGTCTCCTGAGAAACCTCGTTGCAGGACAAGAAGCAATAGTTAGAACTTTATATGAAACAACTGGCATGTTCAAAATTGAGAGAGGAGTACGGCAAGTCTGTGTATTGTCACCCTGCTTATATAACTTCTATGCAGAGTTGTTATTCAGTTACTCAGTCATGTCCAACTCTTTATGACCCCATGGACTGCAGCAGGACAGGCTTCCCTATTCTTCACTGTCTCCTGAAGCTTGCTCAAATTTATGTCCATTGAGTAAGTTATGTCATCCAATCATCTTGTACTCTGCCATCCCCTTCTCTGCCTGGCTTCAATCTTTCCCAGCATCAGGGTCTTTTCTAATGAATCAGCTCTACACATCAGCTGGCCAAAGTATTGAAGCTTTAGCATCAACCCTTCCAGTAAAAATTAATGATTGATTTCCTTTAGGATTTATTGGTTTGATTTTCTGGCAGTCCAAGGGACTCTCAAGGGTCTTCTCCAACATGACATCAATTCTTCTGTGCTCAGCCTTCTTTGTGATCCAAGGCTCACATCCATACATGACTACTGGAAAAACCATATCTTTGCCTAGATGGACTGCTGTTGGCAAAATAACGTTGTTGGCAAGTCTCTGCTTGTTAATATGCTCCTAGGTTGGTCATAGCTTTTCTTTCAAGGAGCAAGCGTCTTTTAATTTCATGACTGCAGTCACCATCTGCAGTGATTTTGCAGCCCAACAAAATAAAGTCTGTCACTGTTTCCATTGTTTCTCCATCTATTTGCCATGGAGTGATGGGACTCGATGCCATGATCTTAGTTTTTTGAATGTTGAGTTTTAAGCCAGCTTTTTCACTCTCCTCTTTCACCTTCATCAACAAGCTCTATAGTTCCTCTTTGCTTTCTGCCTTAAGAGTGGTGTCATCTGCATATCTGAGGTTATTGTTATTTCTCCTGGCAATCTTGATTTCAGGTTGTGCTTCATCCAACCCAGCCTTTTGGCATTTCACATGATATACTCATGAATAGTTTGCCTTGGAAATGAACAGAGATCTTTCTGTCATCTTTAAGATTGTACCCAAATGCTGCATTTCAGACTCTTTTGTTGACCATTAAGGCTTTTCTTCTAAGGGATTCTTGCCTGCAGTAGTAGATATAATGGTCATCTGAATTAAATTCACCCATTCCAGTCCATTTTAGTTCACTGATTGATGATCACTCTTGCCATCTCCTGTTTGACCACTTCCAATTTACCTTGATTCATGGACCTGGCATTCCAGGTTCCTATGAAATATTGTTCTTTATAGCATCAGACTTTACTTTCACCACCAGACACATTCAAACTGGGTGTTGTTTCTGCTTTGGCTCAGCCTCTTCATTCCTTCTGGGGCTATTTCTCTGCTTTCCTCCAGTAGCATATTATGCTCCTATTGACCTAGGGAGTTCATCTTTTAGTGTTATATCTTTTGCCTTTTCATGCTCTTCATGGAGTTCTCAAGGAAGGAATGCTGAAGTGGTTTGTCATTCCCTTCTCCAGTGCACCATGTTTTGTCAGAACTCTCCACCATGACCTATGCATCTTGAATGGCCCTACATGGCATGGCTCACGGTTTCATTGAGATAGGCAAGGCTGTGATCCATGTCATCAGTTTGTTTAATTTTCATAAACTGTGCTTTGCATTCTGTCTATCATCTGATAGATGAGGATAAGAGGCTTGTGGAAACTTCCTGATGGGAGGGACTGGCTCTGTGGAATACTGAGTCTTGCTCTGGTGATTAAGGCCACACTCAGTAAATCTCTAATTTTCTGCTGATGGGTGGAGCTGTGTTCCCTGCCTGTAGTTTGGCCTTAGATCAAGCTATGGTAGGGATAATGAGAGTAAGGGTGACTTCCTTGAAAAGGACTTATGCAAAGGCTCCCAGGACGATTTTAGCCAGTGCCCCTGACCCCACTGCAGGCACTGTTGACCCTCACTTCTGCAAGAGACTTCATACCCTCACAGGGAAGTCTGACTCATGCTCTTGTGAGGTCTCTCTTTCTTTCTCCTGGGTCCTGATGCATACAAGGTTTTGTTTTGCCCACCAAGAGTCTGCTGTTTCCCCAGGCTGTGAAAGTTCTGTAATCAAATCCCACTGGCCTTCAAAGTCAAATTCCCTGGGGTTTCTCAGTCCCTTAGCTGGATCCCCAGTTTGGGAAATCTGTTGTGGGCCCTAGAAACTTTGCAACAGTGCGAGAGCTTCTTTGGTATAATTGTTCTCTAGTTTGTGGGCCATCTGCTCAGCAGCTCAGTAATGGAGCTAATGGCCACCTCCTTCAAGAGGACTTATGCCACATGCAGCACATCCCAGGTCTGCTGCAGCCAGAACCCCTGTCCCCGCATCAGACACTGCTGACAAGTGCTTCTACAGAAGACACTCAAAGGCAGGTCTGGCTCAGACTCTTGCTTGATTTAGTCTCACTCGCTATGCAGAGTACATCATGCAAAATGCTGAGCTGGATGAATTACAAACTGGAATCAAAATGGCCTGGAAAACATCAACAACCTCAGATATGCAGATGATGCCACTCTAATGACAGAAATCAAAGAACTAAAGAACCTCTTGATAAGGGTGAAAGAGGAGACTGAAATAGCCGTCTTGAATTTGAACAGTCAGAAAACTAAGATCATGGCATCTGATCCTATCAGTTCAGTTCAGTTCAGTTCAGTTGAGTCACTCAGTCATGTCCTACTCTTTGTAACCCCATGGACTACAGCATGCCAGGCTTTTCAGTCCATAACCAACTCCTGGAGCTTGCTCAAACTCATGTCCATTGCGTTGGTGATGTCATCCAACCATCTCATCATCTGTTGTTCCCTTGTCCTCCTACCTTCAATCTTTCTCAGCCTCGGGGTCTTTTCCAACAAGTCAGTTATTTGCATCAGGTGGCCAAATTATTGGAGTTTCACCTTCATCATCAGTGCTCCCAATGAATATTCAGGACTGATTTCCTTTAGGATTGACTGGTTTGATCTTGCAGTCCAAGGGACTCTCAAGAGTCTTCTCCAACACCACAGTTCAAAAGCATCAATTTGTCAGCGCTCAGCTTTATTTATGGTCCAACTCTCATATCCATACATGACTACTAGTAAAACCACAGCTTTGACTAAACAGACCTTTGATGTAAAAATAATGTCTCTGCTTCTCTGTCTAGGTTGTCCATAGCTCTTCTTCCAAGGAGCAAGCATCTTTTAATTTCATGGCTGCAGTCACAATCTGCAGTGATTTTGGAGCCCAAGAAGATAAAGTATGTCACTGTTTCCATTGTTTCTTCATCTGTTTGCCATGGAATGTTGGGACTGGATGCCATGATCTTAGTTTTTTGAATGTTGAGTTTTAAATCAGCTTTTTCACTCTCCTCTTTCACTCTTATCAAGAGGCTTTTTAGTTCTTCTTCACTTTCTGCCATAAGGGTGGTATCATCTGCATATCTGAGGTTATTGATATTTCTCCTGGCAATCTTGATTCCAGCTTGTTCTTCATCCAATGCAGCGTTTTGCATGATGTACTCTGCATATGAGTTAAATAAGCAGGGTGATCTAGTCCTATCAATTCATGGCAAATAGAAGGGTAAAATGTGAAAGCAGTTGCAAATTTTATTTTCTTGGGCTCCAAAATCACTGCAGATGATGGCTGTAGTCATAAAATTAAAAGACGCTTACTCCTTGAAAGGAAAACTATGACAAACCTAGACAGTATATTAAAACACAGAGCCATTACTGCTGAGAAAGATCCACATTACTTTGCTTTGACAAAGGTCAAAGTTATGGTTTTTCCAGCAATCAGTTACGGATGTGAGAGTTGGATCATAATGAAAGCTGAGCACTGACAAATTGTTGCTTTGAATTGTGGTGCTGGAGAAGACTTTTGAAAATCCTTCAGATTGCAAGGATATCAAATCAGTCAATCCTAAAGGAAATCAACCATGGATTTTATTGGAAAGACTGATGTTGAAGCTCCAGTATTTTGGCCACCTGATGCAAAGAGCCAACTCATTTGAAAAGACCCTGATGCTGGAAAAGACCAAAGACAATAGGAGAAGGGGTCAGCAGAGGATGAGATGGTTTGATAGAATCACCGACCCAATAGACATGAATTTCAGCAAACTCCAGGAGAAAGTGGAGGACAGGAGAGCCTGGCGGGCTATAGTCCATAGTGTCACAAAGAGTTGGACAGAACTTACTGATTGAAAAACAATCCAGTGACTTAGAATGATCAGAGACCTATACTTGAATGTAAGATCAAGAAAGCAAGTGAAACACTCAATTACTACTGAACTTTCTAGTGAAACCTCAGTGGCACACTAGCCGTATAGCACCTAGGATGACCTGAGCCTGCCACTGATTTGTGTACCACAGTTGACCCCAAAGGATTACAAACTTCTTGTACTGTGCTTTGGCTCACTCAGTCCTTTGTTACCTTTGACTCTCTCAGCCCTTTCTTATTTTCAAATGTCATGAGAATGTGCACTGTTTAGCAGGTTATGAGAAAAGCCATTCTGCAAATGAGTCTGGGAAGGCAGTTTTAAGCTTGACAGCCTCTGTGGCATTAAAAAAAAAAAAAATGCTAAAAAAGGAGTTGGAGTGGGTGGACCAGTCTACAATACCTGCCACGTTTGTGGAGTATGCTCAAGTAATAATAGTTTAACAAAATTATATAATGTCTTAGTGGTATATGCACTTTTAGTAGCAATGTGTACTTGTCTGATTATTTCTGTACTAGTGTATCCCCAAAGTAAAATATTTCCGTCAAAAGGAACTTTCTTATAATTCTTGCCAAACTGCCTTTCTTTTTTTCCTTCCATAAACACACACACACAATTTATAGCCCTGCCAAAATCACCTATTAATTTATGTTTTCTTACTTTCTAACTGAATCCTGTTATCTATTTAATAAAATTCTTGACAATTTGACAGAACAAAAATCTCTCTTCATTTTAATTAGCGTTTGTTTTTATTATAAGTCACATGGATGCAAATCTTTCCAAGTTATATATTTTATGTTTTTCTATTATTTAAATATTTTGCATGAATAAAATAGTATGATGCTGAGTTGATTATTAACATTATTAATTAGCACAATGTTTTATAAAAGCCATGATGGAGTTATTTTGGTAAAGAAGGACATAATTTGCTCTAAACAACTATGTTTGGTAGGCTCTTGAACTTACTTTCAAAAATTTTTACTCACACTGCTCTTCCTCTCCAACTGAACTTGTGCATTTTTTTAGATGTGTCTCTTTTCCCCTATACATTCTGTACTTTATTAATATTTTACAATCCATTTTGGATTAGGAAAAAGGAAAACAACTTTTATAATAATAGCGTAGAAAAGCAAAGCAGTTTTGATTCTGAGTGACTAACTAGAGCTTTCTTTAAGTGTCATGTTTATGAGCATTAGTGTATAGACAGTTTGGGATATAATGGACTATGCTTTTCTCTTTTTCTGGTTCTTGACTATGATAACTGGAATTTTTAAAAATGATCTCATGATAATAGGAATATTACCAAAGTTTATGGGAGTAAAAATCTAACAGCAGAATTAAGAAGTGTATTATCATATTCAGATAAACTAATTTGAGGAAAGGTATAATAAGATGCTCTTAATGTAACAGAAATTCTAAGAAGATTGCTTTCTACTATTTGTAGCATCACCCCTTTTTTTGAATATCATATAGAAAACTGTTCTGTGTGTACCATCAGGCACTGATAATGGAAGAATGATTGTAAAATAAGAAACCATGTAGCTTGGAAAGTAACAAGGAAAGAACTTATAACAATAAAGTATTCTTTGGACTCACTGTTGGCAAACTGTGTCATATGAGCAAACACAAAGAAATAAAATATGGAATCCTAACCTTGAGGAGTTCTTTTCAACGACAGCAGATCCTCAAAATTGCAGACATCTTATAGAGGATTATCTAAAAATGAACCTATGTGGAGTTAACTCTGCAGGGCGTAAAGCTTTCATCATCCTATGTTAGACATATGGATAGCAAACTGTCAAAAACATCATCTCTAAATGCCAAGGATGGTAAAATACTTGGCTTCAGTACTATACTATTTTCCATTTTCGAGAATACTAAGAAAACTTCTGGAACAACAATAAAAAAAAAATCAGGTTTTCAATAATACTTTTTTTTTTTTTTTTTTGGTATGGACATGGTCAAAACTTCAATCCTAGCTTCTACAAACCTGGGCACTGGGTGGTAACCCATAAACCACGGCTCCTGCTCAGGCCCAGCACCAGGCCAACTATTACAGATCCATATTTTTGATCCAGCCCAGTGCTAGATCAGCCTCCAAGGATCTAGAATACAGATCAAATTCAGCAAACCCAGGCTCCTAGCCCACCCTAATACTGATCCCCCACTGCCTCAGCCTCTAGGTTAGCTCCCATAAAACTAGGTTCCTGCCTCATCCCAATACTGAACTGAAAGTGAAAGTAAAAGTGAAGTCCTGTCTGATTTTGCCACCCCATGGACTGTAGCTTACCAGTCTCCTCCCTCCATGGGATTCTCCAGGCAAGAGTACTGGATTGGGTTTCCATTTCCTTCTCCAGGGGATCTTCCCAACCCAGGGATCAAACCAGGGTCTCCCACATTCCAGGCAGACGCTTTAACCTCTGAGCCACTGGACCCTGTTAATTCAAATAATATGTCCACACCAGTTGGAGAAGGAAATGGCAACCCACTCCAGTACTCTTGCCAGCAGAATCCCATGGATGGAGGAGCCTGATAGACTACAGTCTATGGGGTCGCAAAGAGTCGGACACAACTGAGCGACTTCAGTTTTCAGTTTCAGTGATAACTAGCACATGAGACCCCTGTGAACCCAGAATCCAGGGCCACCCACATAGACCCAAGTCCCAGGCTATTACTGAAGACTCAGGTATCAGGCCTACCCCAGCAGACCTAAGCTCTAGATTGCTCCCACAGGAAGAAGCACCAGACTGGTTCCCATGAACCCAAATGCCAGGCCTTCCCGCCTACTGACCCAGGTACCAGTCCAGCCTACTTAGGGATTCTAACATTAACTTTTCTTATAGACACCGCCAAAAGACACCAGTCAGAATCTCTGGATGGGCTGATTAGCACAGGGCTTTGTCTGCCAAAGCCAATATGCAACAAATAGAAGAAGTGCTTACTTCCCAAATGCACAGATACCAAACTAAGGTCAATGGGATCATGAATATCAAGAAAACATGACCCTACCAAAGGAAAGTAATAAAACCCTATTTATTTCAGTTAAGTTCAGTCACTCAGTCATGTCTGACTCTTTGTGACACCATGAAATTGCAGCACACCAGGCCTCCCTGTCCATCACCATCTCCCGGAGTTCACTCAAACCCACGTCCATTGAGTCAGTGATGCCATTCAGCCATCTCATCCTCTGGCATCCCCTTTTCCTTCTGCCCCCAATCCCTCCCAGCATCAGAGTCTTTTCCAATGAGTCAACTCTTCGCATGAGGTGGCCAAAGTACTGGAGTTTCAGCTTTAGCATCATTCCTTCCAAAGAACACCCAGGGCTGATCTCCTTTAAAATGGACTGATTGGATCTCCTTGCAGTCCAAGGGACTCTCAAGAGTCTTCTCCAGCACCACAGCTCAAAAGCATCAATTCTTCAGTGCTCAGCTTTCTTCACAGGCCAAATCTCACATCCATACATGACCACTTGAAAAACCATAGCCTTGACTAGACGGACCTTTGTTGGCAAAGTAATGTCTCTGCTTTTGAATATGCTGTCTAGGTTGGTCATAACTTTCCTTCCAGGGAGTAAGTGTCTTTTAATTTCATGGCTGCAATCACCATCTGCAGTGATTTTTGAGCCCCCCAAAAATAAAATCTGACACTGTTTCCACTGTTTCCCCATCTATTTGCCATGAAGCAATGGGATGAGATGCCATGATCTTAGTTTTCTGAATGTTGAGCTTTTGGCTGACCCTAAATAAATGGAAGTCTATGAATTGTCTGACAAAGAATTTGGAATAACTCTCTTAAAGTATTCAATGAACTATAAGGAAAACACACAGACAAGTAAATTAGAAAAGTGAGAAATTTAAAAAATATGTCATTTTTAAAAAGAAGAGGAAATCCTAGAGTTGAAGAATGTAATGACCAAATGGAAAACATTCAATAGAGATCTTGAAAAGTATACTCAGCCAAGCAGGCAAGAGAATTTCTGAACTGGAAGATAGATTATATGAAATTATTCAGTCAGAGGAGAAGAACAACAATAAAAACAAAAGCAAAAACAAAAAAAAAGTATCAAATAGAATGAGGAGAGCCTAAATGAATTATGGAATACCATTAAAATATATATATATATATATATATATATACATTATTGGAGTCCCCAGAAGAAGGAGGAGGTAGCACAAAGCTATTGGGATATTTATATATTGATATTCAAGAATTTAATAGATCACTCCCAAAATTTCAGCCCAAAACAATCTTCAAAAGACACATTATAATAAAACTATCTAAAATCAAAGACTAAGAGAATTTTTTTTAAAGAAGCAAAAAAGCCCCCACAATTCTCCCATATAAGGGAAATCCCTTAAGACTATAGAAAACTATAGTTTTCTCAGCAGAAAATTTATAGGGCAGGAGAGAGTGGAATGATATATTCAAAGTGCTTGAAGAAAAATTGTGCCAACTAAGAATACTTGACATAGCAAACTGTCTTTCAGGAATGAAGGAGTAACTACTATACCTACTTTACAAGAAATACAAGGAATTATTTGAACTGAACTAAAAGGATGATATTTAATAATAATAAAACAATTATTTTAAAACATCCTGGTAAAGGTAAATATATAGTCTATTCAGATTATTTTAATGTTGTAATATAGTGGTATCACAATCACTTACCTCTAGTATAAATGTTAAAGGACAAAAGTCTTAAGCATAACTATAGATACAAAGGTACACAACGTTAGTTAATAGGTATACAATGCAAATGAGGAAAATTCTGACACAAAAATGTAAAATTGGGAGAGTGGGAGAGTAAGCATGTAAAGTGTTTGTATGCAGTTGAAGATAAACTGTTATCAGCTTAAAATAGACTGCTTTATCTATAAATTGCATTCTGTAAGCCCCATGATAACTGAAAAGTAAAACCTTTCAGTAGACAAACAAAGGCAAAGAGAAGGGAACCGAAAGTCATCATTACAGAAAATCAACAATTCATAACAAAGGCAACAAAAAGGTTTAAAAAGGGAGCAAGAGAACTACAGAAGAGCCAAAAACAATAAGATAGAATAAGCAAGTCCATACCCATCAATAGTTACTGTAAATCTAAATGAACTAAATTATCAAATCATAAAGCATAGAGTAGCTAAATGATTTAGAAAACAAGACCCAACTATATGTTATATACAACAGACTCAGTTCAACCTTAAGGACATATAGAAGCTCAGAAATAAGGGGTTTCCATCTAAATGGGAACCAAAAAGGAGCATGGGTAGCACAAGTAGCTTGAGAGCGTGAGTAGCTATACTTCAGTTCAGTTGCTCAGTCATGTCCGACTCTTTGCGACCCCATGAATCGCAGCACGCCAGGCCTCCCTGTCTATCACCAACTCCTGGAGTTCATTCAGACTCACTTCCATTGAGTCAGTGATGCCATCCAGCCATCTCATCCTCGGTCGTTCCCCTCTCCTCTTGTCCCCAATCCCTCCCAGCATCAGACTCTTTTCCAATGAGTCAACTCTTCGCATGAGGTGGCCAAAGTACTCCTGTTTCAGCTTTAGCATCATCCTTCCAAAGAAATCCCAGGGCTGATCTTCAGAATGGATTGGTTGGATCTCCTTGCAGTCCAAGGGACTCTCAAGAGTCTTCTCCAACACCACACTTCAAAAGCATCAATTCTTCGGCGCTCAGCCTTCTTCACAGCCCAACTCTCACATCCATACATGACCACAGGAAAAACCATAGCCTTGACTAGATGGACCTTAGTCAGCAAAGTAATGTCTCTGCTTTTTAATATGCTATCTAGGTTGGTCATAACTTTTCTTCCAAGGAGTAAGCGTCTTTTATAGTGTCTTTTTTGGGCTTCATTTAGTCCTTTGAAATGTACCATTATGTTGTATATTTGTGATTTATAATCTTTCTTTTTATTAATGTAATTTTTTTTTTTTTTTTTGGCTATTACCTTGTTTCCTGTTGCGCTGTTTTACTGCATCCCATAAGCTCTGGTATATTGTGTTCCCATTTATTTAAATAGCTATACTTATGTTAAACAAAATTAAATTGAAGTAGAAAACTTAACAAGAGACAAAAGAGATTACTACATAATTAAAACGGGGGGGGGGTTATGTTTTATATTTGTGATTTATAATTTTTTTTTTTATTAATGTATTTTTTTTTTTTTTTTTTGGCTATTACCTTGTTTCCTGTTGCGCTGTTTTACTGCATCCCATAAGCTCTGGTATATTGTGTTCCCATTTATTTAAATAGCTATACTTATGTTAAACAAAATTAAATTGAAGTAGAAAACTTAACAAGAGACAAAAGAGATTACTACATAATTAAAACGGGGGGGGGGAGGGATTCAACAAGAAGATACAACAATTCTAAATATATATGTATGTGTGTGTATGTGTGTACCCAACATTGGAGCACTAAATATATTAAGAAAATAGTACCAGATCTGGAAGGGAGAAATAGATAAAACACAGTAATAGTAGGAGATTCCAACCTATTCTACTTCCAACAACAGATATCTCATCCAACCAAAATATTAATAAGGTAACATTGAATTTGAATATACCTTACACAAAATGGTCCTAATATACATACAGTACATTCCACTTAACAGAAGCAGAACATACAGTTTTTCAAGTGCACACAGAACATTCCCCAGGGTAGATTATTCATTAAATTACAAAGCAAATGTTAACAAGTGTAAGAAGCAGAATCATACCAAGTCTCTTTCCTGACCACAGTGTTATAAGAAATCAGTAACAGGAATAAGCTGGAAAAATCACAGATGTGTGGAAATTAATTGCCAGAATATCAGTGGCTCAAAGAGCAAGTCAAAGGAGATATTTTTAAAAGTATATTGGAATAAATGGGAACACAATATACCAGAGCTTATGGGATGCACTAAAACAAGGTAATAGCAAAAAAAATAATAATAATTAATAAAAAGAAAGATTATAAATCACAAATATATAGCATAATGGTACACTTCAAAGGACTAAATGAAGCCCAAAGTTAGCAGAAGGAAGGAAACAACAAAGAGCAAAGCATAAATACATGGACTTCCCTCTTGGTCCAGTGGTTAAAATTTCACCTACTGATACAGGAGACACAAGTTCAGTTTCTGGTCTTGGAAAATCCCACATGCAGCAGGAAAACTAAGCCTGAGCTCCATAACTATTGAGCTGTGCTCTAGAGCCCATGAGCCACAACTACTGAGCCTGCATGGCCTGGAGCTGGTACTCTGCAGCAAGAGAAGCCCTCCCAGGGAGATGCATGTGAGACAACTAGAACAGTAGCCCTACTCACTGCAACTAGAGAAAGTGCACCTGAAGCAACAAAGACCCAATAGAGCCAAAAATGAAAATAATAAATATATGACTAAAATTTTAAAAATAAATAGATGATAGAACAGGAAAATAGTAGAAAGGATCAATGCAACTAACAGCTATTTTTTCAAGATAAATAAAATTGAAATACATTTTACTACACTAAGAAGGAAGAGAGACAATTCAAATAATTAAATCATAAATGAAAGGGGACATATTATTACTGCCACCATAGAGGTAAAAAAGAGCACAAGAGATCACTCTGAACAATTATACACCAAGAAAGTGGATAACCTGGAAGAAGTAAATACATTCTAGTGATACAGTCTACTACGACTGAATCAAGAAGAAATAGGAAATGTGAAAATATCAATAATGAGCAAGGTAACTAAATCAGTCACCACACCCTCCTAATAAAGAAAAGCCCAGCACCAACCAGATAGTTTCACTGAGTTCTATCAAATATTGAAGAAGAATTAATGTCAGTCCTTCTCAAACTTGTCCAAAAAAGTCGAAGAGGAAGGAATATTCCCAACTCATTATGTGAGGGCATCATTATTCTGTTACCAAAGTCAGAACAGGATAATGCTGCTGCTGCTGCTAGGTTGCTTCAGTCGTGTCCAACTTTGTGTGACCTCATAGATGGCAGCGTACCGAACTCCCCCATCCCTGGGATTCTCCAAGCAAGAACACTTGCTTGGAGTGGGTTGCCATTTCCTTCTCCAATGCATGAAAGTAAAAAGTGAAAGTGAAGTCACTCAGTTGTGTCTGACTCTCTGCGACCCCATGGACTGCAGCCTACCAGGCTCATCTGTCCATGGGATTTTCTGGACAAGAGTACTGGAGTGGGGTGCCATTGCCCTCTCCAAACAGGACACTACATAGGAGAAAGTTACAGACCAATATCCCTGATGAGTATAGATGCAAAACTTCTCAAGAAAATACTAGCAAATTAAAAGCAGCAGCAAATTAAAAAGATCATACACCATCATCAAGTGGCATTTATTCCTGGGTTATTACTGTATCACTAGGATGTATTTACTTCTTCCAGGTTATCCACTTTCTTGGTGTATAATTGTTCAGAGTGATCTCCTGTACTCTTTTTTACCTCTATGGTGGCAGTAATAATGTGTCCCCTTTCATTTATGATTTAATTTATTTGAATTGTCTCTCTTCCTTCTTAGTCTAGTAATAATCCAGCACGGTTCAACATTAATGCAAATTAAAATGTGATATACAACATTAATGAAAAGATGAAAATATATCATCATCTCAAAAGATGCAGAAAAAGCATGTGATAGAATTCAGCATTCATCCATGCCCAAAAACCTCAATAAAATGAGCATAGAAGGAATATATCCTAACATAGTAAAAAAAAAAAAAAAAATCTGTATACAATAAGCCCACAACTAACATCATACTCAATGGTGAAAAACTAAAAGCATTTTCTCTAAGATCAGGAGTAAGACATTTACTCATTTTTAATATGGAAGTCCTAAATAAAGACACTGACAGAATGAAGAGTCAATGTACTGAATGGAAAAATGCATTAACATATTATATGACTGATAAGGGATTGACACCTAACATAGAGAAACAGCTCATACAATTCAACATCAAAAAAAAAAAATTAAAATGAGCAGAAGAACTGAATAAATATTTTTCCCAAGAGGAAATATAGATAATCCATAAAAACATGCTGCTGCTGCTGCTAAGTTGCATCAATTGTGTCTGACTCTGTGTGACCCCATAGATGGCAGCCCACTAGGCTCGCCCATCCCTGGGATTCTCCAGGCAAGAACACTGGAGTGGGTTGCCATTTCCTTCTCCAAAGCATGAAAGTGAAAAGTGAAAGTGAAGTCACTCAGTCGTGTCCGACTCTTAGCAATCTCATGGACTATAGCCTACCAGGCTCCTCTGTCCGTGGGATTCTCCAGGCAAAAGGACTGGAGTGGGTTGCCATTGCCTTCTCTGCCATAAGAACATGAAATGATGCTTAACATTGCTAATCATAAGGGAAATGAAATCAAAACCACAATGAGATGTTACCTCATACCTCTCATGGTTATCATAAAAAAAAAAAAAAAACAAATGGCACATGTTGGTGAAGATGTGGGGAAAAGGGAACCTTTATACAGCTGTTGACAGGAATGTAAATTTGTGCAACATCTGTGGAAAACAGTATGGTTATACTGGTTCTCAATAAAACTAAAAATGGAACTACCATATGCTCTGTGCTGTGCTTAGTCTCTCAGTCATGTCCAGCTCTTTGTGATCCTTTGGATGTAAAGATTCCTCTGTCCATGGGATTTTTCAGGCAAGAATACTGCAGTGGGTTGCCATTTCCTCCTCCAGGGGATCTTCTGAACCTAGAGATACAAACTGTATTTTCTAAGTCTCCTACATTGTAGGCAGAACCATCAGGGAAGGCCCCTGAACTACCATATGACCTACTAATTCTACTCCTAAATATAGAACCAAACAACAAAAACACTAATACAAAAAATACTGCACCCCAATGTTCATAGCAGTGTTACTTACAGTTGCTAAGGTATGGAAGCAACCTAAGCACCCATCAGCAAATAAATGGATAATGAAGATGTGATATATATATACCATGACATAATACTCAGAAGCAAAAAGAACAACAATTTGCCATTTGCAACAATATGGATGGACTTATAATTAAACTACGTGAAATAAGCTAGTGAGAGAAAGACAAACACTATATGGTACTATTATATATGAAAGACAAATACTTTATGATATTATTTATACGTGGAATCTGAAAAACTACAAGTAAAAGTGACTATATCTGTGAGCAGACTTACAGACAGAAGACAAACTAGTGGTTACCAGTGTGGGTGTTGAGAAGGAATGGATACTATATGAATGGGGACATGGGAGATACAAACCACTGGGTGTAAGATATGTTCAAGGATGTATTGTACAACATAGGGAATATAGCCAATATTTTATATAAACTTTAAGTGGAAATTAACTTAAAAGTGTACAAAGAAAAAAATTTTAAGGGTAGATATTAATTCCCCCATGAAAGGATTAATAAACATGAGCTATTTCATGAACATAAAATAAACATGTTCAAAAAGAGCAAAGGACATGAGACATTTTTTCAAAGGACAGTTCAGTTCAATTCAATTCAGTTGCTCAGTCGTGTCCGACTCTTTGTGACCCATGAATAGCAGCACGCCAGGCCTCCCTGTCCATCACCAGCTCCCGGAGTTTACTCAGACTCATGTCCATCGAGTTGGTGATGCCATCCAGCCATCTCATCCTCTGTTGTTCCCTTCTCCTCCTGCCCCCAAACCCTCTCAGCATCAGAGTCTTTTTCAATGAGTCAACTTTTCCCATGAGATGGCCAAAGTATTGGAGCTTCGGCTTTAGCATCAGTCCTTGCAATGAACACTCAGGACTGATCTCCTTTAGAATGGACTGGTTGGATCTCCTTGCAGTCCAAGGGACCCTCAGGAGTCTTCTCCAACACCACAGTTCAAAAGCATCAATTCTTCAGTGCTCAGCTTTCAAAGGATACACAATATAAAAATGACCATTAAGTACATGGAAAGATGCTCAACATCACCACATACCAGGGAAATGCAGATCAAAACCACAATGAGATATCACCTCACACTTGGTAGAGTGATTTATCAAAAAGACAAGAAATAACAAGTATTGGCGAGAATGTGAAGGAAGTGAACACATACCTCATTGGTGAGAGTGGGAAACAGCATAAAGTTTCAAAGATATTAAAAATCAACTACTATATGATTCAGCCATCCCAGTTCTGGGTATATATTTCCTAAAGAAATTATATCAATGTTGAAGAGATATCTGTACCCCCAAGGTCACTGCAGCATTATTCATAATACTTAAGACATGGAGATGACCTATGTGTCCAATGAGAGATAAATGAAGACAATGTAGTATTTGTACACAATGGAATATTGTTGCTGTTCAGTTGTGTCCAACTCTTTATGACCCCATAGACTTCAGAATGCCAGGCTTCCCTGTCCTTCACCATCTACCAGAGCTTGAACATGAGTATGAACTCATGTCCAATGAGTCAGTGAAGCCATCCAATCATTTTGTCCTTTGTCATCCCTTTATTCTCCTGTCTTCAATCTTTCCCAGCATCTTTTCTAATGAGTTGGTTGTCCACATCATGCGACCAAAGTATTGGAGCTTCACCGTCAGTCCTTCTAATGAGTATTCATGATTGATTTCCTTTAAGATTGACTGGTTTGATCTCCTTGCAGTCCAAGCGACTCTCAAGAGTCTTCTCCAACACCACACTACAAAAGCATCAATTCTTTGGCATTTAGCCCTCTTCCTGGTCCAACTCTCACATTCATTCATGACTACTGGAAAAGCCATAGCTTTGACTATGTGGACCTTTGTTGGTAAAATAATGCCTCTGCTTTTTAATATGCTGTCTATGTTTCTCATAGCTTTTCTTCCAAGGAGTAAGCATCTTTTAATTCTGTGGCTGTGGTCAGCATATGCAATGATTTTGGAGACCAAGAAAATATGAAAATGAAGGAAATCTTGCTTTTTGCAACATTTTAGTTTTTGAGAGCCTTATGATAAGTGAAATAAGTCTGAATTAAATACTGTATGTTTTTACTTAAAGGTGGAATCTAAAAAAGCTGAAAGTGAAAGTGTTAGTCATTCAGTCATGTCTGACTCTTTGCTATCCCAGGGACTGTAGCCACCAGGTTCCTGTGTCCAAGGGATACTCCATGCGAGAATACTGGAGTGAATTGTCATACACCAAAAAAAAAAAAGAAAAAAAGCTGAACTTATAGAAATTTGTGGTTGTCAGTGGCTAGATGATGGGGAAAATGGAAATATGTTGGCCAAAGTGTACAATATTCCAGCTCTAAGATAAGTAAATTCTAAGGATTTAGTGTACATCACAGTAACTTTATAAAAAACATCCAATTGAACCAGATTACTGTGATGGTGCAGTCAGCTACCCAGAGCCATGTATTCTGGAGAGTGAAGTCATGTGGACCTTAGGAAGCACTGCTGTTAATAAAGCCAGTAGATGTGATGGAATTCCAGTAGAACTGTTCAAAACCCTAAAGGATGACACCATCAAGGTGTTGCATTCAATATATCAGCAAATCTGGAAGACCCAGCAGTGGCCAGGGGACTGGAAAAGATCAATCCTCATCCCACTTCTCAAGAAGGGTAGTACTAAAGAATGTGCTTACCACTGGACAATTGCACTTATTTCCATGCTAGTAAGATCATGCTTAAAATCGTGCATGCTAGGCTTCAGCATTGTAAGAATCAAGAACTTCTGGATGTTCAAGCTGGGCTTAGAAATGGAAGAGGAACCAGAGATCAAATTGCCAACATTCTCTGGATCATATAGAAAGCTAGGGAGATCCAGAAAAACATCTACCTCTGTTTCATTGCCTATACCAAAGTCTATGACTGTGTGGATCATAATGAACTATGGAAAGCTCTTAACAAGATGGGAATACCAGACCATCTTACCTATCTTCTGAGAAACCAATATGCATGTCAAGAAGCAACTGTTAGAATTGTGTATGGAACAACTGATTGGTTCAAGATTGAGAAAGTAGTACAAAGGGCTGTCTGCTCTCACCCTGTTTGTTTAATCTATGTGCTAAGCATATCATGAGAAATTCTGGGCTAGATGAGTTACAAGCTGAAATCAAGACAGGTGGGAGAAACATCAACAACCTCAGATATGCAGATGATATCACTCTAATGGCGAAAAGTGATGAGGAACTAAAAAGCCTCTTGATGAAGTTGAAGGAGGAGAATGAAAGAGCCAGCTTAAAACTAAATACCTTTGGGTAAACTTCAGGAGTTGGGGAGGTACAGAGAAGCCTGGAGTGCTGTAGTCCATGGGGTCTTTAAGAGTCAGACAGGACTGGGTGACATGAACAACAGTGACGATAATTAACATTTTGTTATGTACTTGAAAACTGGTTAAAGAGTAGATCTTAAATGTTATCACCATACACAAGAAAGTAATTATACAAGAGTATGGCGCTGTTCACTAAACTTATGGTGGTAATTACTTTTATATATGTATATGTGTGTGTGTGTGTGTGTGTGTGTGTGTGTGTGTGTGTATAAAGTCTTTACATTGCATGCCTTAAACTTACATATATATCAATAAAATCTTAGTAAAACTGGAAAGAGATTTAAGAAAACAGATGTGATGTTTACACAGAAATGGTTTTTAAGATTATGGGTAACAAAATGCTTAACATTTTTCCTTATGATTTAATCCATACAGTTTGCTTTTTTAAAACTGACAGCTTAGATACTCATATTTGGATTACAGTATATAATTTGTTTAAATAGGCAAAGCAGACCATATACAAAGAATTATTTAAAAACTCTGAAGAATGTAGTTTTAAACAGTGATAATTCTTCAGCTTTTAGCTTTTGACCTCATTGAGCTTCTTAATAAAAATTGTGATTGAGAATTTCCTCTGAGTTACCCCATTAAGAGTAATTAGAAAATAAATTAGCTTTCAGAAATATGAATTTAAATTCTTTAACTGCTTTTCACAAAGTTTTTTTGTATAATTTAGCTTTTCTCACTGACACAAACCCTTATCCCTCTCTTTCTTATTTGTATGCTAATTGCAAATCGTAAGGACAAATTGGATAATATGGTAAAACAAGCTAACCAATGGAAAAAGCCTTTTAGGAAGATTTTAAAGTAATAGAAAGCAAGGTCTTGCAAACAGCTTTTAGAGGAGGGACACAGTCTACTTTATATTTTCAGAAGATTTATTTTTTATTTTAGTTATAGGCAGTCCTCTGATAATTTTAGAAATGAGATCTTTTGTGTGATTCAGTTATAAGTATGTAACCTTAGCAATCTGTTGTCATATAATGAAATGAACTGTCATTATTTCAGTATATTAAATGCACACCAAAAACAGTAACATATCTGAAGCCTATTTTGATCTGCTAATAAAATATAGCTTTCCTTTGAATGTTGTAAAAGGTAAGAAACTACTATTTAATTAATCAAAATATGTAAAATTCACTGCACTTAAAATGTAGCGGAGAAGGTAATGGCACCCCACTCCAGTACTCTTGCCTGGAAAATCCCATGGACGGAGGAGCCTGGTAGGCTGCAGACCATGGGGTCGCTAAGAGTCGGACACGACTGAGCGACTTCACTTTCATTTTTCACTTTCATGCATTGGAAAAGGAAATGGCAACCCACTCCAGTGTTCTTGCCTGGAGAATCCCAGGGACGGGGGAGCCTGGTGGGCTGCCGTCTATGGGGTCGCACAGAGTCGGACACGACTGAAGCGACTTAGCAGCAGCAAAATGTAGAGGTATACAAGCTTTATATGTGATTAGCTCATTTGGTTGGAATACAATTTACCTAACAATAACTTATAAGGCACTTCCATATGCCAACTATTTCATACAATAATTTCAGTTTTACAGCTAATACAACTGAGCTACAGAGAGTTTGTCAGTTTAATTTGGACCAAGAACTATTTTATCCGTCTCAAATTCCTCAACTGTAGTTATAATCCTGAGATGGAAGTTTAGACAAGTAAGAGAAAACTATCACTATCAATGGAAACAAAAAAGAAACTCAAAATGCTTCTAACTCAATGCACTGTGAATTAAGTAAGAAAATTACATCTGGGTACAAATACTAACATATTTGACCTTGAATTTATACGAAATTATAAAATAATGAATTATAGTAATATTCCCAGTAACAAAAATAACTTAAAATATTACTTGATTTTCTGATCAGACTTCGACTAGCAATTCTGTTCCTGTTCTGCCTTCTTCCTGCAGTCCTTGATTTATCTTTCTTTTTATTGCTTAGATCTATTAACTTCTTAAGAATGGAGATGGGTTTCTCTCATGAAATGTCATGTACAAATTTACTGCTGTTGATCTATCAAATAGAATAATATGAAATAAATAGTAATATTTGAAAAATAATGTAGAGACTGAGGGTGCCATGGCCTATGCGATAAATTGTGTTAATGAAAGCAAGTGATGCAGAGCAACAATTATCAGTGACCTCAGTGAGCTTTACTAGACCATATTGTTGAAACATCATAAGCAAATTATATAATCCAATTAATGATGGCACTAAGGCATCATAAAATATGCCTTCCTCCCTTTATGATAATATTTGAAATATATTAATGCTAATGTCTCATTCATGAATCAGACTTTTTACTTACTTGCAATGTCCTGTGGTTTACTAAATTCATTTTGCTTTTTCAGTCATAGTCTAACTCATGTCTTTAGTGACTACAATTTTAGACAATACAAATTAGTGTATGGTTCTACTGATATTACAAATGTCATGGTCAATTTCTTTTTCTTTCGGATGAGAGTCAAAATGTAAAAGAAGAAGTTTTTGTGTTAAAATTTCACTATGTGTGTTTTCCTGAAAATGAATATTTTGAGGATCAACATAAAAAAAATTAGAATAGTCCCTCGTCTGCTGCTTATGACAAGCAAATTGAAAGTAAAAAGTTTGTACAGCATGAAATTTCAAGGGAGCCCAGTGCTCCTTTGATTGAGAAGTCAAATTGCTTTGAAATAAGGAACTGATTCAGAGAGAGAGAAAGTGTGTATGTGTGTGTGTGTGTGCACATAAAAATAAAACTTCTAAATAAGAAAGACCAGGTGACTTTGAATATGCAAAGTAATATTCACAGGAATATAGAGAAGGGTAGAAGTTTCAGAAAATCTGTAACTCTTTCTTGATCTTTCTGCTTGATCATTTTTACTCCAGTGCATTTACAGACTATTGTGAAACCCTGAGACTATTGTGACTCTAAGCACTTTATTTTCTTAAACCTAGAGTTCAAGGATTCTGTTTGCCTCTAGTAAATTCAGTTCAGTATAGTGTGATTTAGATTGGCATCTGGAATAAGAGTTTCAACATTCCAACAGACATTCAATGGCAAGTCATGTTAGTGCTTTTATTCTTAATGAGAATGCACTTCACAACCACAAATGTAACGATACCAGCTCTCAGTGAAAATTTGGAGATATTCAAGGGATTCTCTACTATCTTTTGATCAAAGGGACCAGTAGCAATGACTCTCCAAATACATTCCACAGTAAATACTGTAAAAATTAGGTGCTTTTATTTTGCCTGTACGTCTTGCCAGACAAAATAAAATTATCATAGATTATCTCATTTATACTTGTAATCAGTCAGTTCAGTCACTCAGTCATGTCCGACTCTTTGTGACTCCATGGACTGCAGCACTCCAGGCTTCCCTGTCCATCACTAACTCCCAGAGCTGGCTCAAACTCATGTCCATTGAGGTAGGAATGCCATCCAACCATTTCATCCTCTGCCATCCCCTTCTCCATTTGCCTTCAATCTTCCCCAGCATTAATGTCTTTTCCAATTAGTCAGTTCTTCTCATCAGGTGGCCAAAGGTTTGGAGCTTCAGCATCCGTCCTTCCAATGAATATTCAGGACTGATTTCCTTTAGGATTGACTGGCTTGATCTCCTTTCTGTCTAAGGGACTCTCAAGAGTTCTTAACATCTATACTAAACTAGGAATCAATTCCTTTAACAATTTAAACACTCCCCAAAATATTTGAAATGGTGAATAGTAATGATTCAGTTATTTGTTTTATTCATTTACCTTGGAAGAGGATATTCCATAATTCAAAAAATATATTGAATGATTATATCAAATACTATGCTAGGTGCTAGAATAATTCATTGATAATCATAGAGAACTGGTAAGGAATCAGCTTAGTAAAAATTATAGGGATTTCTAGGTTCTTGGCTGAGAACTCCCCATAATAGAACAATTAACAGGAGTAAAACAAATTTAATTATATACACACGTATATACAAGTATGAGACTCAAACACAACCAGGCAGTTAAGTCTTAAATATTATCTTGAGCTCAGAAAAGGATAAGGGTCTGATGCTTCAAAGGGAAAGAAGGGAGCTCACAAGAAAATGAGGAAAAAAATCTTTTTGGTTAACAAATGCTTGTCCTGCCATGTACATACCTCTCTGAGATGAAAAATTTATCTCTGGTAACAGCTCTCTTCCTTGTACATGCACCCCTTTTAAGCTCTTAATGGAAAAGGGAAAAAAAAAAAAAAGCTTTTCCTGAGTTGCTGGGTCTCCAGTGCCCTCAGTTCCACATGCCAAAGTGGCATATTTTCAGGTGACACATTCTGCGATCTTCACATTTCTGCTGAGGTATTATCAACGGTCCTGTTTTTTAATAACTAACTTGTTACTCATTCTTTCCCAATTATTTTTATATGAGCATGATATTTCAAATATTAAAAAGTAAAAGTATTACCTTATAGAAGCCTTTTTAAAAATTGCTGTTGCAAATTTGGTCAAAACTCTTCATTTATACATTCAAGAAATAGTTGCTTAGAGTCAATTATGTGGCAAGAACATTGCCCTGGGAACACTAACTCAGAAACAGAAACAAGATCTAGGCATTTCTGAGTCTTCTGTCAGTGAGGAGTCAGTAGATATTAGAAGGCAGAATTAACTGAGTATTAACTCAGATAATATTGACAAATTGATATAGAAGGCAGAGTTAACTCAATATATATCAGGGAACATGGGCATTAGAAATTATTTATTTGAAAAGTGAAGCATTAAGATCTAAAGAAAATATAAGCGAAGGATGGGTTAAGTGTGAAGATTAGAAATAAGAAATAATGTAATCTGGAAAGGTCTTGAGGTAGCTCAAGATAAACCATAGCATGATTAAAGAAAAGAAAATTCTGTTTGGAATGTAGAGGACATGCAAAAACATGGAAGTAGATGAGATTGGAGAGGAAGGAGAAGGCTATATCATGCAGGATCTTTTAGGCCATATATTTTGGTTTTCAATATAAAATCATACCATACAGGGGGTTGTAGGCCATGAAAATTTTGTTGTAAAATAAAAGCAATGGTACATTATTAACAGGTAAGCACATTTTAATCTGTTAAAAGATCACTGTGGCTAAAGATAGAAAATTGAAGAGTGAGCCAAGATTGCCTGTAGGGTGAACCTTAGGAAACCTATTACATTAGGTAGGAGACTGCAATAGCACATTGACATCAGAGATTGAAAACTTTAGGTGGATATGAGAAGTTTTCTGTAGGAATTAAATTCAAGATTTTTTGAGGGATTCAACACAGAAAGGCAAGAAAGATGGGCAGGCTCAAAGGTGACCCCCTAGTTTCTGTATTATGAAACTTGGTGCAAAATTGTGCTATTCACTGGAATTATACATACTGGGAAAGGCCAGGTATGGGCTAGGGGGTCACAACTAGAATTCCATTTTGGAATGTTATATTTAGGGCACTTTTGAAATTGCAAGTACAGATGTTGTCTGAGCAGTAGGACACAGACTCAAGAGAGAAACCTGGGCAGGAAATACAATATACTAGCCATTGGACATATTGATGGCAACTGATGTGTTAATATATGACAATAGCCAATATATTTGAAATTATATTAAAAAGAAATTGTTTCTTAGTTGCTTCATTTGCAAATATTTCTCCCAATAAGTGATGCTGGGAAAACTGGACAGCTACCTGTAAAAGAAGGAATTTGGAAGACTACATAACACCATAAACAAAAATAAACTCAAAATGGATTAAAGACAAAATGTAAGCATGGACACTGTTGAATTCTTAGAGGAAACCATAGGAAAAACACTTTTTGATATAAATCACAGCAAAATGTTTTCTGACCTACTTCCTACAGCAAGGAAAATAAAAATAAACAAGTGGGGCCTAATACAACTTAAAAGTGTCTACAGAGAAAAGGAAACTGTAAACAAGATGAAAATACAAACCTCAGCTCAATATCAAAATAGTTCAGTTCAGTCGTTCAGTCATGTCTGAGTCTTTGAGACCCAATGGGCTGCAGCATGCCAGGACTCCCTGTCCATCACCAACTCCCGGAGTTTACTCAGACTCGTGGCCATTGAGTCGGTGATGCCATCCAACCATCTCATCCTCTGTTGTCTGCTTCTCCTCCCGCCTTCAAACTTTCCCAGCATCAGGGTCTTTTTCTATGAGTTAGTTCTTTGTATCTGGTGGCCTAAGTATTGGAGTTTCACCTTCAATGTCAGTCCTTCCAATGAATATTCAGGACTGATCTCCTTTAGGATGGACTGGTTGGATCTCCTTGCAGTGCAAGGGACTCTCAAGAGTCTTCTCCAACACTACAGTTCAAAGCATCAATTCTTCAGTGCTCAGTTTTCTTTATAGTCCAGCTTTCACATCAATACATGAGTACTGTAAAAAACATAGCCTTGACTAGACAGATCTTTGTTGGCAAAGTAATTTCTCTGTTTTTTAATATGTTCTCAAGGTTGGTCATAAGTTTCCTTCCAAGGAACAAGTGTCTTTTAATTTCATAGCTGCAGTTACTATCTGCAGTGATTTTGGAGCCCCCCCAAAATAAAGTCTGCCACTGTTTCCACTGTTTCCCCATCTGCTTTCCATGAAGTGATGGGACCAGATGCCATGATCTTAGTTTTATGAATGTTGAGCTTTAAGCCAACATTTTCACTCTCTTCTTTCACTTTATCAAGAGGCTCTTTAGTTCTTCTCCTTCTGTCATAGAGGTGGTGTCATCTGCATATATGATGTTATTGATATTTCTTCTGGCAATCATGATTCCAGCTTGGGCTTCATCCAGTCCAGCACTTCTCATGATGTACTCTGCATATAATTTAAATAAGCATAGTGACAATATACCGCCTTGACGTACTTCTTTCCTGATGTGGAAACAGTCTCCTATTCCATGTCCTGTTCTAACTGTTGCTTCCTTACGTGTAAACAGATTTTTCAGGCGGCAGGTCAGGTGGTCTAGTATTCCCATTTCTTGAAGAATTTTCCACAGTTTATTGTGATCCACACAGTCAAAGTCTTTGGCATAGTCAATTAAGCAGAAGTAGATGCTTTTCTTGAATTCTTGCTTTTTGCCAACAGATATTGGCAATTTGATCTCTGGTTCCTCTGCCTTTTCTAAATACAGCTTGGACATCTGGAAGTTCATGGTTCATGTATTGTTGAAGCCTGGCTTGGAGAATTTTGAGCATTACTTTGCCAGCTTATAAGATGAGTGCAATTGTGTGGTAGTTTGAGCATTCGTTGGCATTTCCTATTTTGGGGACTGGAATGAAAACTGACCTTTTCCTGTCCTGTGGCCACTGCTGAGTTTTGGAAATTTGCTGGCATATTGAGTACAGCACTTTCACAGCATCATCTTTTAGGATTTGAAATAACTCAACTGGAAGTCCATCACCTCCACTAGCTTTGTTCATAGTGATGTTTTCTAAGGCCCACTTGACTTCACATTCCAAGATGTCCGGCTCTAGGTGAGGGATCACACCATCATGGTTATCTGGGTCATGAAGATATTTTTTGTACAGTTCTTCTGTGTATTCTTGCCACCTCTTCTTAATATCTTCTGCTTCTGTTAGGTCCATACCATTTCTGTCCTTTATGGAGCCCATCTTTGCATGAAATTTTCCCTTGATATCTCTAATTTTCTTGAAGAAATCTTATCTTTCCCTTTCTATTATTTTTCTCTATTTGTTTGTATTGATCGCTGAGAAAGGCTTTCTTTTCTCTCCTTGCTATTTTTTGGAACTCTGGATTCAAATGGGTATATCTTTCCATTTCTAATTTGCCTTTCATTTCTCTTCTTTTCTCAGCTATTTTTAAGGCCTCCTCAGACAACCATTTTGCCTTTTTGCATTTCTTTTTCTTGGGGATAGTCTTGATTCTTGCCTCCTGTACAGTATTGTGTCATGGACCTCTATCCATAGTTGTTCAGGCACTCTGTCTATCAGATCTAATACCTTGAATTTATTTGTCATGGGGTCTCAGATGGTAAAACACCTGCCTGCAATGTGAGAGACCCAGGTTCTATCCCCAGGTTGGGAAGATCCCCTGGACAAGGTAATGGCAACCCACTCCAGTACTCTTGTCTGGAAAATTCCATGGATGGAGGAGTCTGGTAGACTATAGTCTATGGGGTCACAAAGAGTCAGACATGACTGAGAGGCTTTATTTTCACTTCACTTTTCCACTGTAAGTGATTTGATTTAGGTCATACATGAATCTTCTAGTGATTTTCCCTACTTTCTTCAATTTAAATCTGAATTTGTCAATAGGAGTTCATGATCTGAGCCATAGACAGCTCCTAATCTTTGTTTTGCTGAGTGTATAGAGTTTCTCCATCTTCAGCTGCAAAGAATATAATCAGTCTGATATTGGTATTGACCATCTGGTGATGTCCATGTGTAGAGTCTTCTCTTGTTTTTGGAAGAGATAGTTTGCTATGACCAGTGCATTCTCTTGGCAAAACTCTGTTAGCCTTTGCCCTGCTTCGCTTTGTACTCCAAGGCCAAATTTGCCTGTTACTCCAGGTATCTCTTGACTTCTTACTTTTATATTCCAGTCCCATATAATGAAAAAATACTCAACATCACTAACTATTAGAGAAATGCAAATCAAAATAAATGAGGTATCATTTCACACTGGCCAGAGTAGCCATCATCAAAAAACATAAATACTGGAGATGGTGTGGAGAAATGGGAACCCTCTTCCACTGTTTATGGGAAAGTAAATTGATACAGCCACTATGGAAAACAGTATGGAGTTTTCTTAAAAAATAGAACTGCAATCAACTCGTCAGTTCCACTATTGGGTATATATAGACCCTAAGGAAACCATAATTCAAAAAGACACATGTACCCCAATGTTCATTGCAACACTATTTACAATAGCTAGGATATGTAAACAATCTAAATATACTTTAAAGGATGAATAGAGATGATGTGGCACATATATACAATGGAGTATTACACAGCCACTAAAAGGAACAAAATTGGATCATCTGTAGAGAAGTGGATGGACCTAGACACTGCCATTCAGAGTGAAGTAAGTCAGAAAGAGAAAAATATTGCATATTAACACATATATGTGGAATCTAAAAATGAAGTACTGAGGAGCCTATTTGCAGGGCAGGAATCAGAAGCACAAACATAGAGAATGGTCATGTAGATGCAGTGGGGGGAAAGAAGGGTGGGATGAATTAGACATTAGGATTGATATATGTTCACCATTGTGTGTAAAATGGACAGATAGTGGGAAAATTCTGTATGACACAGAACTAAACTCAGGGCTCTGTGATGACCTGGACAGGTGGGATTAAGGTGGGGAAGGGAGGTCCAAGATGGAGGGGATATATGTATAAGTATAGCTGATTCCCTTTGTTGTACAGTAGAATCTAACACAACATTGTAAAGCAATTATACTCCAATTTTTTGAAAGGCATTGTTTGACCTTAAATAGACGTTTTGAGAATAGGCTAAGATGGAAATAGGGTTTTCCTCGCTATTCACACTTTCTAGTAATAAATGAATATATTTGGACAATTCTGGATATTCTCTTTGCAGAGTAACATGCTCTTAAGCTTCTGGATGCAGTAAGAATAGCATATCACAGGTTTACTATCGTTGAAACCAGTCATTACATATTCGCTAATAGTTTTTAAGTTTGAAAACTTAAAGATCTTACCTGTTGCATAAAGTTAACTAAAAACATACAGAAAAAATATGGCTTATTTTTAGCTTGATGACAAATTTGCAGAAATAAGTCACACTGGGCATTCAGGTATTTGTATTCATATCCTGCACTTTACAACAAATTGGGTATGGGAATCAGGTAGGGGCCTGAGAGGTTAGAAATTTGAGGCACGAAAAACAATGAATTTGTGATTTAACCTGGACAGTCAAGGGTGAAATTAAATAGATTACAGAAGTGCATTTCCAAGGTACAGTCATCATCAGCTAACCTGTCTTTCCTGTGGCAGACAGATTATCCACAGACCGTAGAGAACAGGATCACCTAGCCCCCAAATTGCTTTCTAGTTTTCACTTTGATCTCCACATGGATATTTGCATACCTAATACATCCTGGCTGTTTCATCCAAATTTTACTTTTTTTCTGAATATACTTACAATTAAAAATATTTTGTGCATTTCAAAACTAACTATAGTTTCACAAGCACATCATTTCAAAGCAAACACTGTTGTGAATAATGTTATTAATAGATTATTTTTATGTATCTGACTAACCTCTCTACATTAGTGTTGTGGGTCTAAATTTTTTTAACCACTTTTGTTTTGATTCAGAATAAATAAAATTTATTTATTTGGGCATGAAAATATCTTACTGTGGGGTTTTGAAACTTGCTAAAAGAATAAAGCTGAGTGAAGTCATCCTTTAAAGGGGTCTGGCTGGGAGTAATTGTACCCGCACCTTTACTTCTGGGCTGTTTCTGTTGCTAAGGACATAATGAGAACAGAGACTTCTGAGTGCACTCCTGGAGAGATGGTTAATGAGAGATTGCAGCTGGGCTAATTGTAGTTCAGAAAAATTCAACAAACATTCTTTCAGGATCCACTCTGGTTGAATTCTGAGGTTACTAAGATAAATATGATACAGCCTTGATCTGAAGGAGCTCTCATTAGAAAAAAAATCACTAATATATGTTCTGAAGTAATTTTTCCAATGGACTACAGTGTATATTGATAGCTCAGCTAGTAAAGAATCCACCTGCAGTGCAGGAGACCCCAGTTCGATTCCTCAGTTGGGAAGATCCCCTGGAGAAGGAATCGGCTACTCACTCCAGTATTCTTGAGCATGCCTGGTGGTTCAAACAGTAAAGAATCTGCCTGCAATGTGGGAGACCTGCATTTTACCCCTGGGTTGGGAAGATCCCTTGGAGGAGGGCATGGGAACCCATTCCAATATTCTTGCCTGGAGAATCCCCACGGACAGAGGAGCCTAGTGGGCTACAGTCCATGGGGTCATGAAGAGTTGAATACAACTAAGTAACTAAGCACAGCACAGTGTATCCTGATGGCTTCCCAGGTAGCATTAGTGGTAAAGAACCCACCTGCTAATGCAAGAGATGTAAGACATGTGCGTTCAATTCCTGGGTTGGGAAGATCCCCTGGAGGAGGGTATGGTGATCTACTCCAGTATTCTTACCTAGAGAATCCCATGGACAGAGACGCTTGGAGGGCTACAGTCCATGGGTTCACAGAGTCACACACCACTTGGCATGACTTGGCATGCTTATACAGTGTATATTGAAGGAATGCAGAGAATAGGCATTTAGTTTAGATCAACAAGGAAGATTTTCTAGAAGAGGTGATGCCTTGCCAGGTTCCTGGAAGAGAAATAAAAGTTAACCAGGGGAGGAAGGGAATTTCAGCAGATGTCACAGCAAACATAAATTTGGCTTGCTATGGCTACCAAATGAACCAAGAAGAGTGAAAAGGGTAAGGGAGGTAGGTAGAGCTGGAATATGGAGAATCATACTTGACTTAGTTGAGCAGAAAAAGTCTATTCATAAATATAATAGTAACCAAATGATGAGCAGTTGTTGTATATGTATACCCAAGTTTCTCCATCATTCATTTCCCTTTATCCTGCCTACCTATAAAGTTATTGATTAAATATCTATTCCCCTACTAATGTTTATGTGAAAATTCACCACACTTTTTCTCTACTTTGCAGCTGTGAGGATTTTAACTGAGGCAGTAACCCTATATATAAATATTATATGTACATTTAGATTGTTGTTTAGTTGCTAAGTCATATCCAACTCTTTTGTGAAACTAAGCTCACCATGCTCCTCCATCCATAGGATTCTCCAGGCAAGAATACTACAGTGGGTTGCCATTTTCTTCTCCATGGGTCTTCCTGCCCCAAGGATTGAACCTGTGTCTCCTACATGGGCAGGCAGATTCTTTACCACTGATCTACCATGTGGTGTGTGTGTGTGTGTATGTGTGTAAGGAAGGGAGGAAGGGAGAGGGAGAGGGAGAAAGAGAGAGGGAAAAAAGGAGAGTGGGAAGAAATAAAATAGTATTGAAAAGTAACTACTCTTTGAAATACAAATGGAAGGCATGCTTCATAATCCAACAATTGCTTCTTTTAAGAACTGGTCATGTTTCATTTATTATTTCCACAAATTGCCTCTGCCTTCTTGGTATCCCATTTCTACTCACAGCAGGCAATGTCTCTATTTTAATCATTTGTGTCATTGATGATCATATTAAACAACTGACTCACATAGACCACATTGTGCCATACTTCTGTGGTTGTTTATGAGTCTTTCCTTTATCTGACCACTTATCTCTCCAACCTGAGATCTGTGAAGAAAGGAGTTGTTGATTTTTAATCCCTATCTTCAGCACATAGTAATCTATCTACCAATTTGACTGAATACTTTTTGTATGCATAGATGAATAAAAAGCTAGATGAACAGATATGAGAACTCAGGAAGAAAATTTAAATTTTCACTGGGGTATAAGAAAGTT
The DNA here is from genome assembly GCA_006410635.1 of Cephalophus harveyi. NCBI lineage: Eukaryota > Metazoa > Chordata > Mammalia > Artiodactyla > Bovidae > Cephalophus > Cephalophus harveyi. The sequence goes on along the minus strand of SJYT01050543.1, from coordinate 149,007 downwards.
TTGGGGGAATAGGTTAAATCTAATTTTATCAAGAATAACAGACTTGCCAGGCAGTACACCCAGAAATGACTGTAGGTAACAAAGCTGCCTTAATAATTCAAGATGTAATCCAGCAAGAGTAAGGTCTCTAAGGTGACTAAAGGGCATAGTGCTTAATAAGTAAACAATGTTGACACTGTGACACCCTCTGAATGATATCCTAAAACATTTTTCTTCACTCCAAAAGAAACATAAGTGTTTTTGTACAGAGAAGTGCCATTAATTTACCTTTGATTGGGGTGCACAAAAATTATTCTCATGAAATGAATAAATGTATGCAGGATGAGAACAGTTTCCAGGAGATTAATGAGGAAACCACTGCAAGAGTAGAGGTTGCAAATAGTGAGGAGCTGTGCTATGTCAGGGGTATAGGAAGGAAAGGATGGAGTGTAATGAGATATTTTAGATCTAAAACTGCTGTGACCTGAAACTCCTTGAATATTGACAAGGACACAGAGAGAAAAACTGGAGGTTTCAGATATTTTAAGCCTTACATGAGAGAACACACATCTTACAATATGCAACAGTGCTTGCCAAAGCCCTTATTATTCATGCCCATGTACATAATGGCAGAATTTTCATAGATAAATAGTAAGCCTTGAAATCATCTTCCAAATAGCACACCTACTTGGATGGCTTAAGCCAATTTATGTTTCAGTCACAGGAACACGCCATGTACATTTAACCGCATGACACAACCCTATCAGGCTGGCCAAATATCTCCTAAGAGAGCACTTTATGTCTCAGAAGTATATTTTTGACATCTCACAGGCAAAGCCTTCACATTTTAATTATCATGGATGTTATAGTTCATAATACCATTTATATGTTCATTATCCACACATTAGCAGTTCTTGAGATAAAAAATTAATCACTTCTGATTGACAGGCAGTATTCTTAAGGTTCATTCAACACAGAGATAATAGACAATTGATATGTAATTTTATTTACCTTTTCATAGGACACATAGGTGCATTGTATGGTATATTCAAATTGATCTGTAACTTTTAAGATGTGAGTGACATATTATAAAGTTAACTTGTTCATACTGTATTTGAATTATAAAAATAAGGGTTTTGCATATTTCATTTCCAGAAATCATTAGGTGTGATATATCTGTTATTGTACAATGCTATTTATATCTTTCAATCCTCACTAAATATACACATATATTCTTTCTTCCTTTCTTTCTTTTATTTTTCTGATCTGCTTCCACTGATGACTCTATTCCTTTGTCTCCAGACTGGCAATATGAGGGTAAGATGACAAAAATAAAATCTCAAAACCCACAAACATTGCTTGTCTGTCTCTGCTTCATTCTCCTTAGAATATTATTAAAATTCTAGTCACTCTTTTCAATTAGACCCTTTATCACAATTGAAGTCCAATTATGTTTGTTTCTGTTGTGAAGCTTTAATTACAATTTATTCTTGTTAATCATCCCTTTATGTTATTTCTTTGGGTTAAATTACCATCACATTATCTCTGTCCTGAAGGACTTCTACTCTCCAGTCTCTGCTGGTGTTTTCTCAGTATGATTTGAACCATTTCATGGTGTATAAAGTGTCTTTGTTGCAATGTGGTAAGGAATCTGTGTGAACACTTTTTTTTTTTTTAATAAAAAATGGTTAAATGATGCATATTAATTTGATTATAGGATATTTCTTTTTAAATGTTAATACATAGTGTGAATTTAATCTCGGTGAATGTTCCTGCAATAGTTACTTCTTACTTTGTCTCGTTTTCTCTTTAGATTGCAAACTAGCTAGGGGAGGACCACCAGCCACCATAGTCGCCATTGATGAAGAGAGCAGAAATGGTGAGTGAGATTTCTCTTTTAAAAGTGAGCTAATCTAACAGGGATTTCTCATTTCAAACCTAGATTTGATATATGTGGAAGTACTAAATTAAAACCTCAAAGCAAATTCAGTAACAGTTCTCTTTTAATTTCTTCTCTGTATGACTTTATTTATACCATTCCCTGGAAATACTTGGATTATATTACGAGAGACTCAGTGAATAGATGGCATCACTGACTCGATGGATGTGAGTCTGAGTGAACTCCGAGAGATGGTGATGAACAGGGAGGCCTGGCGTGCTGCGATTCATGGGATCGCAAAGAGTCGGTCACGACTGAGCGACTGAACTGAACTGACAGTGAATAGAAATGTTTAGTTTTTTGTTTGTTTTTTTAAAATATAAATTTATTTACTTTAATTGGAGGTTAATTGCTTTACAATATTGTATTGGTTTGTTCTTCTGTAGATGTGTATAAGAGACAGGAATTATGGTTTATCCTTAACTGTTTTTCTGTGAACAAATCTGCTTTCTAAATGTACTATACTAAGGAAAAAAAAGCTTGCTTTTTAAACAGAGACAAAATATTAACATAATAGAAAACTAATCTATATATTCTCATTGTCACCAGTTCCCTTAAACATATAAGCTGAGCTGAACTAAAGCATTAATTTTACTAAATGGCTGTTTCAACATAATTCTACACAGAGCTTATTTTGCCAACTAGATAATTATAGTCATGGTAATATTTTACCTCTCCTTGTGCTGATGAGATGCCACTTTTTGAAGGAGCTTAGGAACTCTACAAAGATGTTGTCATAGCAGTGCTGCATGGTGGCATGTGGTGAAAGTTCAATATTTATATTTTGGAAGAATGTGACATGATGTCGTGGAGTAATGTTTTGCTCTTTAATTGGCATATTTTGTAGAACCTGCCAACTACTCAGAATGCTGCCAAAGTTTTTTGAGTGTCATCACAAGGAGTATAAATACCAATCTAGAGATTAAATGTTTTACTTTCACATTAAATATCTAAAAATATGGTAATCAAATGAAACTCTGCCAGATATTATAATGTAATATGTAATACTTGCTTTAAAAGTCTAAAGGAAACAATGCATTGAAGTGTTTTTATATTTTTCTTTAGACAAATCTGAGAAATTTTCCAAAAGGACAGTGAATTCTAGTCCTACTTTTAAACCCTTAGCTTTTTTTTTTTTTTCATGAAACATTTTAATTGGCAGTAACAAAACATGCGGGTATCCTATTTTACTAGTGTAATTAGTACCTATTTTTAAAAGTTCTGGGCCTCTTAAAAGCAATACAGAGCAAATCCTTTATTAAGCCAAACTAGTGTGTGTGTCAATTTGTTTTATTTTTGGCTTACTTTATTGATGTCTACTGGTAAACAATCTACATTGTTAAATACATCCTCTAGTATAGCTTTTATTTTTTTTTTTTTTAATAAAAAATGGTTAAATGATGCATATTAATTTGATTATAGGATATTTCTTTTTAAATGTTAATACATAGTGTGAATTTAATCTCGGTGAATGTTCCTGCAATAGTTACTTCTTACTTTGTCTTGTTTTCTCTTTAGATTGCAAACTAGCTAGGGGAGGACCACCAGCCACCATAGTCGCCATTGATGAAGAGAGCAGAAATGGTGAGTGAGATTTCTCTTTTAAAAGTGAGCTAATCTAACAGGGATTTCTCATTTCAAACCTAGATTTGATATATGTGGAAGTACTAAATTAAAACCTCAAAGCAAATTCAGTAACAGTTCTCTTTTAATTTCTTCTCTGTATGACTTTATTTATACCATTCCCTGGAAATACTTGGATTATATTACGAGAGACTCAGTGAATAGATGGCATCACTGACTCGATGGATGTGAGTCTGAGTGAACTCCGAGAGATGGTGATGAACAGGGAGGCCTGGCGTGCTGCGATTCATGGGATCGCAAAGAGTCGGTCACGACTGAGCGACTGAACTGAACTGACAGTGAATAGAAATGTTTAGTTTTTTGTTTGTTTTTTTAAAATATAAATTTATTTACTTTAATTGGAGGTTAATTGCTTTACAATATTGTATTGGTTTGGCCATACATCAACATGAGATGTTGAGTTTTGATTGCAGAGAAGTCATTTGATTCAGGATCAGTCCAAGAATACATCTAGATACTGGCTAGAGCTTTTCTTTGTCAGTAGGTAGATTCAACTATTAAATATACTGTTATCTAGTGTATTCCTCCAAAAGAAGTGAACCACAAGGTAAACTCTCCACTGTTAATTTCAATATGCTACAGTCTGGTTAGGATTAAGACCCATAGCCTATCATTAGGCACGGCGATTTAAGAAGTTACTGGAAAAACTGAAAAAGTTCTTAATGACCGAGAGGCCCCCAACAAAATGTGTAGAACAGAGGAGAAAGTCTGACTTTTCACTCAGTCTGTCTGCCATAAGTAACATCTAATTCTTAATTTATATGAAGCCCTTCAGCAATATAATTTTCTTTATCAAAACAAAAAATTAGCACTTTTGTTCCCCAACACTCTCTTAGTCTCTCTCAACTTTATGAATATTTAAAGATGCTACTCCTCTATTAGGTAAAAGTAAAATGGAAATCTCTTGAGTCTTGGTTTCTATTGCAAGCTCTTCTAAATATGAGAATGTTCTGTAGCTCATTTTGTCTATTGATTCTGCAACAGACCTTCCACTGGGTTTAATTTGTACTTTTATTTTATCAGATTGATGTCTTTTTAAAAAACAATAGCAAGTGGCTTATTAGAAAATGACTTTTCACTGCAATTCAACCTATATGTATCTTGAAAATTTCTATAGTATGCATAATACCTGTATTGGTGTATTTAATCATAGATTTATTATTCTGTATTAGAAATATTTTTCTTTCTTAAAAGAATTTGTATAAACTTTTTAAATTCTTAAACATCTTTCACACCTTTTGCAATCAGCCAAAAAATGTCCACAATACCCCTGGCCTCTGTTTAANTCAGAAAAGAAAATGTATATATATTATTACTATACCAGAAAATGTACATTTCACATGTAGAATTATGGTTTATCCTTAACTGTTTTTCTGTGAACAAATCTGCTTTCTAAATGTACTATACTAAGGAAAAAAAAGCTTGCTTTTTAAACAGAGACAAAATATTAACATAATAGAAAACTAATCTATATATTCTCATTGTCACCAGTTCCCTTAAACATATAAGCTGAGCTGAACTAAAGCATTAATTTTACTAAATGGCTGTTTCAACATAATTCTACACAGAGCTTATTTTGCCAACTAGATAATTATAGTCATGGTAATATTTTACCTCTCCTTGTGCTGATGAGATGCCACTTTTTGAAGGAGCTTAGGAACTCTACAAAGATGTTGTCATAGCAGTGCTGCATGGTGGCATGTGGTGAAAGTTCAATATTTATATTTTGGAAGAATGTGACATGATGTCGTGGAGTAATGTTTTGCTCTTTAATTGGCATATTTTGTAGAACCTGCCAACTACTCAGAATGCTGCCAAAGTTTTTTGAGTGTCATCACAAGGAGTATAAATACCAATCTAGAGATTAAATGTTTTACTTTCACATTAAATATCTAAAAATATGGTAATCAAATGAAACTCTGCCAGATATTATAATGTAATATGTAATCATACTTGCTTTAAAAGTCTAAAGGAAACAATGCATTGAAGTGTTTTTATATTTTTCTTTAGACAAATCTGAGAAATTTTCCAAAAGGACAGTGAATTCTAGTCCTACTTTTAAACCCTTAGCTTTTTTTTTTTTTTCATGAAACATTTTAATTGGCAGTAACAAAACATGCGGGTATCCTATTTTACTAGTGTAATTAGTACCTATTTTTAAAAGTTCTGGGCCTCTTAAAAGCAATACAGAGCAAATCCTTTATTAAGCCAAACTAGTGTGTGTGTCAATTTGTTTTATTTTTGGCTTACTTTATTGATGTCTACTGGTAAACAATCTACATTGTTAAATACATCCTCTAGTATAGCTTTTAAACAACTCAGGCCTTTTAAAATATATACCTAATTTTCTTATATAAGTCGCTGCTGCTGCTAAGTCGCTTCAATCTTGTTCGAATTTGTGTGACCCCATAGATGGCAGCCCACCAGGCTCCCCCATCCCTGGGATTCTCCAGGCAAGAAGACTAGAATGGGTTGCTATTTCCTTCTCCAATGCATGAAAGTGAAAAGTGAAAGTGAAGTTGCTCAGTCCTGTCCGACTCTTAGCAACCCTATGGACTGAAGCCCACCAGGCTCCTCCATCCAGGGGATTTTCCAGGCCAGAGTACTGGAGTCAGATGCCATTGCCTTCTCTAATATAAGTCACTAAGATACATCTAAAGAATATCCATTATTTGTTACATACATCTGCATATTTCAAAATTTTTATATTCTGCAGAATGGAAATATTTCTTTTATGAATAGATATGCTAAATTTGTTTGCATGTGTATAAGTTTGAAATAATTAAAATTTTAATAGATAGAGATTCATAAACCTCTTTCTTACTCTGGGACCTGTTAGATTATTCCCTTCCTTGGTTCTTGTCCTTAGCTGTATATTGATAACAGATTCATTATATCACCCTCAATCTGAAAAGTTTATTTTCATCACAGCTACCAAAAAATCAAGCTTATGTGATAAGGACCCAAAGTCAGCCCATTAAGAAAATCACAATGGCCCCTGATCACCCCCAGAAACCTCGAGAACTAGTATATAGGACGTATTTAGGAGTAATTGCATTTAGAGGGGAGAATGTATAGTGAGAAACAGACTTAGAACATATTATTTGAAAATATCTAAAATTTTTTTTTCCAGAAAAGCTTATATATACAGAAAAACCTGCACATGGACATGTACAGCAGTTTAATTCATAATTGCCCAAACTTAGAAGCAAGCATGATGTCCTAGCAAGTAAACTATGGTGCATCAAGACAAATTCAGACTAAAACAAAATGAGCTATCAAGCCATGAAAAGACGTGGAAGAGTATAAGTGCATGTTATTAACTGAAAGAAGCCAATCAAAAAAAAAAAAAAAAGCAGAGATTGTATGATCTCAACTATGGTATTTTGGAAAAGGTAAAAAAAAAAATGAGGAAAATAAAAAGATTAGTACTTTCTAAGAGTAAGTAGGAGAAAGATAGGCAGAGCAAAGAGGAATTTTAAGGCAGTGAAAACACAGCATTATATTTTAATGGTGGATATATGTCATTGTATATTTGTCCAAACCAATAGAACGCACAACACTAAAAGGAAATCGAAGGTAAACTATGGACTTTGGGTGATTATGATGTGCTAATGTAGGTTCATCCTTGGTTAAAAAAAATTGTACCATTCTAGTGAGTGATGTTGATAAAGCAGAATGCTACACATGTACAGGGTAAAGGGTATATGGAAAAACACTCTCTCCCTGTACTTTCCATTGTGAACTTAAAACACTGCTCTAAAAAAGAAACTGTTAAAAAAAATCTCTAGAAATATATTCTTAGGTTCACTGGACTTTGAGTTGCCTAATGGCATTGAGTCCTTACTGGAAGGAGAAAGACCAGGAACAGTTACACTAGAAGAGTTTAAACTTGCCTCCGGGTGCCAGCCAAGTCAGAGTCTTAGCTGCTTTACAACAACTATGGAATGACATTCAAACAGACTTTGGAACAAATGGTTGAGGCTAACTCTCAGAAACTGGATAAATATATATAAGCAGTGCTGCTGGGAGGGATTGGGGGCAGGAGGAAAAGGGGACGACCGAGGATGAGATGGCTGGATGGCCTCACGGACTCGATGGATGTGAGTCTGAGTGAACTCCTGGAGATGGTGATGAACAGGGAGGCCTGGCGTGCTGCGATTCATGGGGTCGCAAAGAGTCAGACACGACTGAGCGATTGAACTGAACTGAACTGAGTCAAGGGGATAAGAAAACGATTTGAAGCCATGGTTTGAATATAACACTCTGACTGTACAAAAGTAGACAGGTTCAGAAGCAAAAGAATACCACTAGGTAAGTGACAGATTTAAGAGGCAAATCCATAAGTGTCCTTTATGGATTTGCAGTTAAGATATTGTGGACTCTCAGCTAATTTGGGAAATGAAAGATAATGGTGTGTCTTCACATTATGAAAGGAGCCATCGACAGAGGACACCACAGCTGGTTTAATGAGAGTGTTTCCTGGTCCTTGTCAGGGTACATTTCAGAACCAAGTATCAGCTGGGTTGAGTATTACAGACCCTCCTATGCTTCTAGGGAGGCAGGGGAGGTTATAGAAAGGAACAATGAATTCAGTTGCTCACTCCTTCTGTGGATATTCTCTGGGCCAAGCATGTAGCTTGGGGAGGGAAAGGAGATTGGTTCTTCATTAGAAATAATTATGTTATTGAGGGGCATTTGCAAGTGGTTTGGTTGTCATCCTTTTCTTTCTGTTGTCAAAAATCACTAAGCTTGGAAGAGCAGAAGATTAAATGTTTATGCTGATGTTCTTTTTTCCTTAATGTTACCAATTTCATACCTTAGAGTTATAGCAAAGGAGTTTGCTAAACTCTGTCTACGTACCTCCAAAGGGTTGCAAGTAGAGTTTCACATATTCCTAGTAAAATAGATCTTGCACTCATGGAAAGATAAGTCTTAAAGACCCAATTTTTTAAATGAATATTCTCAAGGTTTAAACAAAGTGTGATGTCATATATATGTGTGTGTGTGTGTGTGTGTGTTCAGAACCTTCTCTTTTTGCCAATGTTATCTTCACTCTTCTCTTTTATTCTCTAAAGAGAGCAAGGTCTAAACTGGCAGAAAAAAAAATTGCAACAGCAACTAGAGTGGAAGAATGCTAAGCTGTATGAAGTAACTCAGAGTAGAAAATGATGAGAACCCCAGATGAGAGATGGCACAAGATGTTGGGAAGAGAGGAAACTAAGGAAGCAACATAGCAATTTATCAGGCAATCTGGATGACAGTGTTCAATTGGGATAAAGAGAAAGAGGTTGAAGATGCCACCAAGAGGCTAAAGGTGCTAGAAATTATATAGTAAGTGAAAAAATGTTTCAATATAGTTGCCACAGACAGAATCCTTGGCTCATAGAAATGTTTTGGAGAATTGTTACTAAGATGGACATACTTATCTGGGTCTGTCCTTAGTTTATGTTTCTTTCCATCTGTTGAGACAAGGATACAACTGAAGATGTTTTTGGATTTAATTTCCTCTCTGCTGTATAACTATTTTAGTTATTTTAAATATGAAAGATAATGAAGTGTTGCCAACATAATTTATATATTAAATAAAACCTGAAGTATAGGATACATTCTTAGACCTTAAGCTTTTGAAAAATTGTATAGCATTTTACTCATGAAAATGAGATGGATCTAGTATATATGTCTTATGGGAGCAATTGTTCTAAGGGTTTGGTTTTAAACAGTTAGCTTGTAAAGACACCTTTCAGTTCAGTTCAGTCACTCAGTTGTGTCCGACTATTTGCGACCCCATGAATTATAGCACGCCAGGCCTCCTTGTCCATCACCAACTCTCAGAATTCACTCAAACTCACGTCCATTGAGTCCGTGATGACATCCAGCCATCTCATCCTCCGTTGTCCCCTTCTCCTCCTGCCCCCAATCCCTCCCAGCATCAGACTCTTTTCCAATGAGTCAGCTCTTCGCATGAGGTGGCCAAAGTACTGGAGTTTCAGCTTTAGCATCAGTCTTTCCAAAGAACACCCAGGACTGATCTCCTTTAGGATGGACTGGTTGGATCTCCTTGCAGGCCAAGGAACTCTCAAGAGTCTTCTCCAACACCACAGTTCAAAAGCATTAATTCTTTGGCACTCAGCTTTCTTCACAATCCAACTTTCACATCCATACATGACCACTGGAAAAACCATAGCCTTGACAGGATGGACCTTTGTTGGCAAAGTAATGTCTCTGCTTTTGAATATGCTATCTAGGTTGGTCATAACTTTCCTTCGAAGGGGTAAGCGTCTTTTAATTTCATGGCTGCAATCACCATCTGCAGTGATTTTGGAGCCCCCCAAAATAAAGTCTGACACTGTTTACACTGTTTCCCCATCAATTTCCCATGAAGTAATGGGACCAGATGCCATGATCTTCATTTTCTGAATGTTGAGAATTAAGCCAACTTTTTCCACTCTCCTCTTTAACTTTCATCAAGAGACTTTTTAGTTCCTTTCTTCCATAAGGGTGGTGTCATCTGCATATCTGAGGTTATTGGTATTTCTCCCAGCAATCTTGATTCCAGCTTGTGTTTCTTCCAGTCCAGCGTTTCTCATGATGTACTCTGCATATAAGTTAAATAAGCAGGGTGACAATATACATCCTTGATGTACTCCTTTTCCTATTTGGAACCAGTCTGTTGTTCCATGTCCAGTTCTAACTGTTGCTTCCTGACCTGCATACAGATTTCTCAAGAGGCAGGTCAGGTAGTCTGGTATTCCCATCTCTTTCAGAATCTTCCACAGTTTATTGTGATCCACACAGTCAAAGGCTTTGGCATAGTCAATAAAGCAGAAGTAGATATTTTTCTGGAACTCTCTTGCTTTTTCCATGATCCAGTGGATGTTGGCAATTTGATCTCTGGTTCCTCTGCCTTTTCTAAATCCAGCTTGAACATCTGGAAGTTCACAGTTCATGTATTGCTGAAGCCTGGCTTGGAGAATTTTGAGCATTATTTTACTAGCATGTGAGATGAGCGCAATTGTGTAGTAGTTTGAGCATTCTTTTGCATTGCCTTTCTTTGGGATTGGAATGAAAACTGACCTTTTCCAGTCCTGTGGCCACTGCTGAGTTTTCCAAATTTGCTGGCATATTGAGTGCAGCACTTTCACAGCATCTACAGGATTTGAAATAGCTCAACTGGAATTCCATCACCTCCACTAGCTTTGTTCGTAGTGATGCTTTCTAAGGCTCACTTGAATTCACATTCCAGGATGTCTGGCTCTAAGTGAGTGTGAGTGTTCACACCATCGTGATTATCTTGGTCGTGAAGATCTTTTTTGTACAGTTCTTCTGTGTATTCTTGCCACCTCTTAATATCTTCCGCTTCTGTTAGGTCCATACCATTTCTGTCCTTTATGGAGCCCATCTTTGCATGAAATGTTCCCTTGGTATCTCTAATTGTCTTGAAGAGATCTCTAGTGCTTCCCATTCTGTTGTTTTCCTGTATTTCTTTGCATTGATCACTGAGGAAGGCTTTCTTATCTTTCCTTGCTATTCTTTGGAATACATTCAGGTGCTTATATCTTTCCTTTTCTCCTTTGCTTTTCACTTCTCTTTTTCTCACAGCTATTTGTAAGGCCTCCCCAGGCAGCCATTTTGCTTTTTTGCATTTCTTTTCCATGGGGATGGTCTTGATCCGTATCTCCTGTGCAATATCAGGAACCTCCATCCATAGTTCATCATACACTCTATCTGTCAGATCTAATCCCCTTTACCCAGCCTCTATTCTGTGTTGTTGCTTTATAGCTACAGTAAACAACATTAGTCTCCTTGATGGTTTTCACCAGGAAATCCTAGAATTTTATTTGAAGTATGGAAAAATTAAAAATAAGTATTTATTCTGATTCATAAACTTTTATGAAACATAGCAACTCTAACAATAGAAATTATATGATATTATATGAAGGTAAATTTATAGGTGACTGTAAAAACTTTTGAAATATTAAGACTAATATGGTACACAGGGTTACACAGGATCATCAGTGTCGACATCAAGCAAATGGTTTTTAGCACAACATGACAGCTTTGCTTTTCTGGAGAAATAGAGAAAAATATTTTCCTATTGTTCTGTAATCCTATAACATCAAAACTTGATCATTAACTGCCAAAATATTAAGTGTTTTTATAAGATATTAATGTTCTTCTAACTACATTGCTGTGGATGTTGCATAGCCTCAAAATCATGATTACAAATTTCTTTGTTATTCTATTATCTATTTCTTCCAGTCATCATCAAGTCATTCTGAGTTCTTTCTAGTGAAATGAATACACAATGATGAGGAAATGTATTTTTTGTAAATGATGAAGGAGTTAAATGAAACTATCCTAAACACATTTGTAACTATTAGAGAAAAATGATGTAAAAAATCATGTCCAATTCCTCACTTATTTTAATCCTCATGTTATAGTGACTAAGACAGTTGTTCTAGTAGAAAACAATTTGACTCTGCTCATTACTGCTGGAGCTACACATACAACAATTCATTCCGCCTTTGTTCACTTGTGCTAAAGTATTATTTTCTAAAAGGTCAGCAGCTGCAGACTTCTGAATATATAACTGTGAAATAAGCATTAAGGAAATAGATAGGTAACTTGAGATAAGTAAAAACCTAACACACATTAGCATCTAATCATATTTCTTTTATAATATGTCTTTTCTCATTTGTTGACTCTATAGCACCCAATATACAATGCTATTGCTGGACCTAGTAAAATGATACTAAAACAAGGGACATACTAAATGATACTAAAACAAGGGAAGTACACAAAACAGACAGAAGTCAAAAAGGCTGGCAAGCTAGGGTGTTTTATACAAGGAAAACAATTCTATTCAAGTTAGTGGCCCTCATTTATGTTTAAGTTTCAGAATGCTAATGTTAATGATGATGAAAAGATTAAGTTATGTGAGGTAACCCTTGGTTTCTAAGGTAAATATTTTAGAAAAAAGCATTCTCATATTTTGCATTTTCTTTGAATCCTTTATTTTAATCTCATGTCTAACAAAAATAAATTTGAATTATATAGAATTAAATGACATCATACATACACAGTCCTAAATGATGCTATTATAATGGACCACTTTTCTATAGATAGAATATCTAAATCCTGTCACTAGGGCAAACAGTTGAGGCTAGCATTGATTTCATTTGCTTAGACTGTTGGAAGATGGGCCATGGGTCTTACTGGCAACAAGAATGGGACTGTGTGGTACAAGGAGAAAAATACCAGCAGAAGTAAGAATAGGCAAAAGGAGATTGTTTAATGTTCTTATAATGAAAAGAAAAACTTTCTTTCTAAGGTATCCTGAGGGAATAGAGAGTTCTGTGCTAAGTAGCCAGTACTTGAGACTTGAACTAAGAATTACTGTCAAATAAAACTCAGAATCTAGAAAACAAAAATGAGGAATGATTAAAAAAAAAAAACAAAAAAAAAACCTTTCCTTTGGTAACCAGTGGCAAGTGGTTTGCATAGGCTAAAAGGAATGCTTTCATATATCTCCACATTCTATTTAAGTAAACCCATTCATATTTTAACCAAGCTGAATTTACTTTAATGGTGCATAGCTTTGATTCCCCAAATCTTTTTTTACTGAGTACAATTAGGAGATTAACTTTTATTCTAAGGAATCAGTATTAATATGTATTAATATATTGTGTTAATATATATTAATATATTGTAGAAAAACCTTCAGTTTTTTTCAGAATAGGAAGTTGTGTGTATTAAAGATAAGTCATTCTAATTTAAATTTTGATTTTTTATTAGCCAAACAAAACACATCTGTGTGGTTCATATCGCCTGTAAGCCACCAGTATTTTGATTCCTAAATTAGGCAGCCAAGATGACAGAGGTGCATGGGGGAAGGGACATCAATGAGATGACATTTTTTTTTCCTTTGGAAGGGAACGAAGGGACTTGGTTGTGAGCTTTCTTTGCATAACTAGCACTGTTAGCTCTTAGGTTGCGTGATTTGAATTTAGCTGGGGAGTGAGTCTCTGATGGAGATTTAGGAACTTGGGGATGGGAGAGGCACCTAAGTTCAGTTACTGGTTTTAGCATCAAGCTCCTGGAGGTTCTGTCTACAACTGCTCTTCCTCATACAGGCTTCCAGATTCCACCATTACCCTGCTCCCAAGAATTTTTCACATTCCTGTTTGTCATGCATGGTTCTTTCACTTCTGTTTCTCGTGATCAAATGTTGGCCACTAGATTATTAATCTTTGATGTGGGTCAGTGGGGTATGACTCTTCTGTTAGGACACTGGAAATATGAAAAGGATCACTTCTGTTACTTTGGACTATAGTAATCAGCAATATAAATGTTCTTAGCAATTGCTGGATGAGAATAGTCACTCCTAGATGATTTGAAACATCCTTGGACTTAAATACCTCCTACAGCAATTTTCAAAACAAATGTTCAAACACCACATATTTACACCCAGAAATGTAACAAAATTCAATTAAATATGCTTAAGAGTGCCATGTGGATTAATGAATATAAAAATATTTAGTATCTCTTCATCTACTGCTATTTCATGAAACTGAAGGATGCACTAAAGCTAGATTTTATATTCATATCGGATGGTACAATTTAAGCAAATAACACAGTTCAGTTCAGTTCAGTCGCTCAGTCGTGTCTGACTCTTTGCGATCCCATGAATTGCAGCACGCCAGGCCTCCCTGTTCATCACCATCTCTCGGAGTTCACTCAGACTCATGTCCATCAAGTCCGTGATGCCATCCAGCCATCTCATCCTCGGTC
>SJYT01050543.1:87005-133990 GCA_006410635.1 Cephalophus harveyi | reverse complement strand
AAAATAAAGTCTGACACTGTTTCCACTGTTTCCCCATCTATTTCCCATGAAGTGATGGGACCAGATGCCATGATCTTCGTTTTCTGAATGTTGAGCTTGAAATAACACAGTATATTAATACAATATATTAATATGTATTAATACTTATTCTTTAGAACAAAAATTAACCTCCTAATTGTACTCAGTTAATAAAAGGTTTGGGGAATCAAAGCTATGCACCATTGAAGTAAATTCAGCTTGGTTAAAATACAAATGGGTTTACTTAAATAGAATATGGAGATATAATATATTAAAGCATTTCTTTTAGCTTATCCAAACCACTTGCCACTGGTTATCAAAGGCAAGGTGTTTTTTGTTTTGCTTTTTTTTTTTTTAAATCATTCCTCATTTTTGTTTTCTAGATTCTGAGTTTTATTTGACAGTAATTCTTAGTTCAAGTCTCAAGTACTGTCTGCTTAGCACAGAACACTCTGTTCACTCAGGGTACCTCAGAAACAAAGTTTTTCTTTTCATTATAAGAACATTAAACAATCTCCTTTTCCATATTCTTACTTCTACTGGTATTTTTCTTCTTGCTTGCTTGTTTCTGAAAGTTTACAAGTCTACAAACTGGGAATTCGAATTGTCAGACCTGTGTTTGATTGAGGTTTCTTCTTAAAATGGTTTTGCATAGAAAAGGAATAGCTACTTATCTGAGTACACTAGAAAACTAGAAAACAAGCAAAACCAATCCCCTCCAGGTGGCAGAGGGAAAAATCTCTAGGGGGAAAAAACAACAAAAAAAAAATCAGAGCAGAGTAAGAGAACAAAGAGTGTTAGTCAAGTGGGGAGGCAGTGTTGCTATTGCAGGTATTTATTTAAAGAGATCACATTTGAGCAAAGAGCCCTGAACAAAATTGACTAAAGATGTGAGCCATGTGCTTAACTAGGAAATTTACATTTCAGATGGAAAATTCAAATACAAAGACTACGAGGATGAATATTGCTGGTCAGTTTGTATATTCGTCACTTCAGTCAGTTCAGTTCAGTTCAGTCGCTCAGTCCTGTCCGACTCTTTGTGACCCTGTGAATCGCAGCACGCCAGGCCTCCCGGAGTTCACTCAAACTCACATCCATTGAGTCAGTGATGCCATCCAGCCATCTCATCCTCGGTCGTCCCCTTCTCCTGCCCCTAATCCCTCCCAGCATCAGAGTCTTTTCCAATGAGTCAACTCTTCACATGAGGTGGCCAAAGTACTGGAGTTTCAGCTTTAGCATCATTCCCTCTAAAGAACACCTAGGGCTGATCTTCACAATGGACTGGTTGGATCTCCTTGCAGTCCAAGGGGCTCTCAAGAGTCTTCTCCAATGCCACAGTTCAAAAGCATCAATTCTTCTAACTCTTTGAAACCTCATGGAGAATTCTATGGAATTCTCCAGGCAAGAATACTGGAGTGGGTTGCCATTTCCTTCTCTACATGGAAATTTTCTGGTCAGTTTAAGGTAGGGTAAAAAAAAAAAAAATGCCTGGAGAAAATGATAACAAATATGGTTGAAGTAGAGGCAATGGATGTTGATTGAATATAAGGACACTCGTCAGTCAAAACCACTTTATTGTGAAATACACGTGGCTAGATGAAACCACTAAGGATAATTCTTCTTCCTGTCTCTCACTCAATATTCTAGTTTGCACATTTCATAATTTAAATAGGCAATTGTATCTGTATACATGTACAATCTCAGAAAATGCTACCCTTTAAAAGATCTGTCTGTTAAAAAATTAGAAAACATATTGATTCACTCAGTTTGGCTTGGTGGTATCACTGCTTCATTTAACACATAGTAAAGGATTACTGCAACCATTCCAAAGGTCAGTGTGAACATGATAGTTATTGTAAATACTGAAAATCTGAAAGTTTAATAGTGTGACACCATCAAAATTATAACCAATGATCTTTGCTATATTACACTGTCTTCAAATCACCATTAATTTAAAAAAAGGGAAAATTCAGTGCTAGTCCACATTTCAGAAAAATATTTGTAACTTGTAATATTTGTAGATGTGTCTCTTCACTTGATAACATGATCATCTTTATAGAAGCACACTTTGGTGAAAATGTTGATTAACTGTACTTATCTTAATAATTTAGGACAGGCAGGATATGAACGTTATTAGTAAGGGACTAGCATCCCATCAATCTATACAGAGTTAATTTACTATTTTTAAAAGTTTTTTTTTTTTGGGGGGGGAGGTGATGTAAGGACTTGACAAAGAGTCAGAAAAGATTATACATGTATTAAGAGAGTGAATAAATTAACAGAGTTAATAATTTGGAAATTTGTCTCAAGTCCCAAGAAAAATTGTCCCAAGTGTTTAATATCCCTTTGTAGTGAATAACCTTTGAGAACATTGTTCAAAGTAAAGCTTTTCCTTCTAATTTTGCATCACTAATGACCAATTAATATCTCCACANAATTAACAGAGTTAATAATTTGGAAATTTGTCTCAAGTCCCAAGAAAAATTGTCCCAAGTGTTTAATATCCCTTTGTAGTGAATAACCTTTGAGAACATTGTTCAAAGTAAAGCTTTTCCTTCTAATTTTGCATCACTAATGACCAATTAATATCTCCACATTTCCATCATACAATAACTAGCAAGTATGAAAGTGAACATTTTATTTATGTTATTTGCATATTCCTTCAACGCTCTGAATCTTGAAGTCTCTCAAATGTTCTACAATAAATAGATTTTTGTCAGTAAATACTGCTTATTTTTTGCAAACCTATTATATGTCCTTAAATAAAATTAGTTTGATTTTCAGTTCAGTTCAATTCAGTCACTCAATCATGTCTGACTCTTTGTGACCCCATGAATCTCAGCACACCAGGCCTCCCTGTCCATCACAAACTCCAGGAGTTCACTCAGACTCACGGCCATCCAGCCATCTCATCCTCGGTCGTCCCCTTCTCCTCCTGCTCCCAATCCCTCACAGCATCAGAGTCTTTTCCAATTCCTGGCAATCTTGATTCCAGCTTGTGCTTCTTCCAGCCCAGAGTTTCTCATGATGTACTCTGCATATAAGTTAAATAAGTTTTAGTTTGTTTCAAAATGTCAGCTACATCTCACAAAATATTTTCTCTGTACGTTCTCATTCTCCACCATAGGCTATATCTTGCTTTATTCATTCAGCTGAAACAAAGCAACTAAAAACTGACATTTAACTTTGAGTAGACTAATAGTAATTGGAATTGAATAAACAATCTTCTCATATAATCCTGATTAAAAGGCTAACCTTGTGAATTTTTTGTTGGAAATTCCTATTTTGTATATAAACACTTTTATCATTGTAAACATCGATAGGACACTACATAAACACTATAATTTTATATTTTAGAAAGCTTCAGAGGATTATCTTTTGTGCTTTGATTTTATAAAAGCATGTTACTTAAATTTATATCTTTGAAGTGTATTTTAAATATCACTGTGAATTCAATATGCTTCTCCAACTATAAATTTTTAAACTTTGACTATTAGTTAAAATTAAGGCTTTAGGAAGATGGACCTTTATTCTATGACACAGTTATTTAGAAATGGCACAAATATTCCTGATATGTGACAAATATCTTATGTAAGTCATATTACATGTATGAGACATATAGCTGTATTTATATTAATAGTAGTTGAGGAAAGGAGAATTCATTGTAAATATACAGAGTTCAGTTGGCCTATAAATATAGATACATGCTTTAGGGCAAAGGAAAGATGGAAGGCAAACATGTAAGTCTGTGGGCTACTATTTTTCTGCCAACAATTGATGGTACATTTTTTCTCAAAGTCAAATTATTATATTAAGTTGCAAGGTCCATAAGAGCAAAGGCTATCGGCTTCAAGTCATTGCTGTAATCCCAGAAGGAAGTGAAATACCATGTGTATCGTACACATTCAAAAAACTTGGTTGATGGTTGATTCAAGTAAATAATAAAGACAAGTTCCACAAAAACATCTAAAATCTGAGTTAAATGGCACATACCTGTCTGTTTAGAATAGTTTGAAGTGGGATTATTAATATTTTTCAATATAATGAACCTTTAGACCACATTCACTGTGCACATAGAATAGTTTATAGATTTCAAATGTTTACTGCCTGCATGACAATATTGGCAATGATCAGGTAATTTTTGTTCTAGAAGACTTTTTAAAATGGTAATATTTATGATAATATCAAAATAGGGAATGCTAATACATGTGCCATAAATATAACCATGTTATTACTTTAAATCTAAGAAAAAATAAATAGAATTTTAAACATTTTAAAAGGCCATATAATGGCATCTTAAAGTAGAAATACATTTCATGTATTCAGAACCCAGAAGTAGGAGGTAAGAGCCCTTCAAGAAAAGTAGAGTTATGAAGGGAATATTTCATTCAAAGATAGGCTCAATAAAGGACAGAAACAGTATGGACCTAACAGAAGCAGAAGATATTAAGAAAAGGTGGCAAGAATACACAGAACTGTACAAAAAAGGTCTTAATGACCAGATAATCACAATGGTGTGATCACTCACCTAGAGACAGGCATCCTGGAATGTGAAGTCAAGTGGGCCTTACGAAGCATTACTATGAACAAAACTAGTGGAAGTGATGGAATTCCAGCTGAGTTATTTCAAATCTTAAACAGGATGCTGTTAAAGTGTTGCACTCAATATGCTAGCAAATTTAGGAAACTCCTGTAGTAGCTACAGGACTGGAAAAGGTCAGTTGTCATTTCAATCTCAAAGAAGGTCAATGCCAAATAATTTAAAACTACCACACAATTGCACTTGTTTCACATGCTAGAAAAGTGAAACGCTCAAAATCCTTCAAGCTAGGCTTCAAAAATACATAAACTCAAAATTTCCAGATGTACATGCTAAAGATTTAGAAAAGACAGAGGAACCAGAGATCAAATTACCAACATCTGTTAGATCATAGAAAGAGCAAGGGAATTCCAGAAAAACATCTACTTCAGCTTCATTGACTATGCTAAAGCCTTTGACTGTGTGGACCACAACACATTGTGGAAAACTCTTAAAGAGATGGAAATACCAGACCACCTTACCTACCTCATGTGAAACAAGTCAAGAAGTATATGTATGCAGGTCAGGAAGTAACAGAACCCATCATGGAACAATAAACTGGTTCAAAATTGAGAAAGGAGTACATCAAGGCTCTATATTGTTATACTGCTTATTTAACTTACATGCAGAGTACCTCATGTGAAATGCAGGACTGGATGAAGCTTAAGCTGGAATCAAGACTGTTGGGAGAAAAATCAATAACCTCAGGTATGCAGAGCACCACCCTTATGACAGAAAACAAAGAGAAAATATAGAACCTCTTAATGAAGTTGAAAGAGGAGAGTGAAAAAGCTGGTTTAAAACTCAACATTCAAGAAACTAAGATCATGGCATCCAGTCCCATCACTTCATGGCAAATAGATAGGGAAGAAATGGAAACAGTGACAGACTTTATTTTCTTGGGTTCTGAAATCACTGCAGATGGTGATTGCCACCATGAAATTAAAAGACGTTTGCTCCTTGGAGGAAAAACTATGACAAACCTAAACAGTGTATTAAAAGCAGTGTATACAAGGGGAGACATCACTTTGCTGACAAAGGTCCATATTGTCAAAACTATTGTTTTTCCAGTAGTCATGTATGGATATGACTTGGACCATAAAGAAGGCTGAGCATTGAAGAACTGATGCTTTCAAACTGTGGTGCTGGAGAAAACTCTTGAGAGTCCCTTGAACAGAAAGATCAAACCAGTCAATCCTAAAGGAAATCAACTATGAATATTCATTGGAAGGACTGATGCTGAAGTTCCAGTACTTTGGCCACCTGATGTGAAGAGTCAACTCATTGGAAAAGACCCTGTTGCTGGGAAGATTGAGGTCAGGAGAAGGGTGACAGAGGATAGGATGGTTGAATGGCATCACTGACACAATGGACATGAGTTTGAGCAAACTCCAGGAGATAGTGAAGGATAGGGAAGCCTGGTGTGTTGCAATCCATGGTGTTGCAAAGAGTTGGACATGACTTAGCAACTAAACACAACAACAAGGCTCCTGAATCCCTGCATATCTACCAGTGAATGAAAAGTAGCCTAAATTCTAGTAAATCACTTAAAAGTTTTAGCAATCTTCCTTAAAGCATATTATGGAAACTCTGCTTTACTGGTGAAGAGAAATTCAGTGATCAAAAAGCCAAGAAAGAAATTTCTCATTAAAAAAAATTAAAAATAAAAATAAAACACTTGAAGATTTAAAAACAATATCAGAGGTCCACCTGTAATTAGAAAAATCACATAGACCTCTGAAGTTTCACTCGTTGAGGTTTGAGCACACTCTGGGAGTTGGTGATGGACAAGGAAGCCTGGCCTGCTGCAGTCCATGGGGTCGCAAATAGTTGAGCACAACTGAGTGACTGAACTGACTGAAACAAGCTTTACAACAAATTTTAAAAGAACTCATCTAGGCAAAAGAGAAAAAGCTAGTAAGTATTATGCAATCCAAATGCATAATGCAAGTAAGTATTATGAAATGCAAAAGCTCACCGATAGAGGTAAACATAAAGATAAGAAGACATTCATGCACAAAGCTAGTAGGAAGGTTAAAAGAATAAACTAAAATATATATCCACAGTCAGCAGTAAAGGAACACTAAACAATTGTATGTATATGTATAAGTCAGCAGCAGGTTCAGGTTACATAGTAGGAATTCTTTTTATCTATTACTGTATCACCAGAGAGAACAACTATTTGGAGGTGCACAACCTCATTTTTGTCAATAAGAGTTGGCTTTCCTGTCATAGTGTCCTCTTGAAACCCCTTCATATTCAATGTTTTATGAGAGACTAGAATTTAACTGGGTTTCCCTGTGACTTTGTCAACTACTGAAAGACTGGAAATTGGTCTTAACAGGTAAAGGAGGTGCAAAGAGGTTAGGAGAGGCTGGACCAGGTAAAATGTGCAGAGAGGTGAAGCCAAAATTATGCAAAGGTCACCTGTATGTGTGATAGAGTATTCCTGTACCAGACCTCCAATTCCAGGACACAGGATTCATTTTATATACCAGATCAATCCTTCACTGGATTGGGCTAGGCCTGCTGTATACAACAATGTGTGTGTTGGTAAGTATAGGTTTTAAGAATGATGCCTCTGTACCCATCTTGAGCTATCCAGGGATGGATATATAAATTAAGGACAAAATAGTTAACCTTTATCAGTTATGGGCTTTTCCTCCTTGGCTTTCAGAGAGTCCATTAGTGGTGGCTTCTTTGTGGTTTCTAGAGCTAGTGTCCTAACCTGTTACAGCAGTCATTAGTGTCTTGGTGGCTAAAGGAGAAAAGTGTAGTTTTGTTGGTTTGTTTTAACATGCTGTGAGGTCACTGCAAACCTACCTCACTATGTTTTAATGGGGCAAATGCAATAGAACACATCCACTGGGTGATGTGTGTCTGATCTTAGGTTCTTGTCTCCCATTGCTACCTGCCTCCAGTTACTGTATTTATCTGGGCATTGTAGGATTTCACAAGTAATTAATCTGGTGATTCCGAGGTAGTCTGCTGCTGCTGCTGCTGCTGCTGCTAAGTCGCTTCAGTCGTGTCCGACTCTGTGCGACCCCATAGACGGCAGCCCAACAGGCTCCCCCGTCCCTGGGATTCTCCAGGCAAGAACACTGGAGTGGGTTGCCATTTCCTTCTCCATTGTGTGAAAGCGAAAAGTGAAAGTGAAGTTGCTCACTCGCAACCGACTCCTAGCGACCCCATGGACTGCAGCCTACCAGGCTCCTCCATCCATGGGATTTTCTAGGCAAGAGTACTGGAGTGGCTTGCTATTGCCTTCTCCGCTAGGTAGTCTAGTTTGTATAAATATAATATGTTCCTCTTCTCCGTATTCTTTAGGTTTTTTTTTTTTTTTTTAATAAACTCTTTTTATGTTGATAAAAGTAGCCAAAGCATCTTTGACAAAATTTCCTGCACCAGGCAAAGAGATCTGAAAGATAAGCATGCGGGCCATTCTTCTTGAAATGAGGAGTCTTGAACCACACTTTCTTTTTTACTCCCCTTGTTTTATTTCTAATTTTGAACAAGATCTTCCATCTTAAAAACTAGATTCCTATTCCCTCTTCTAGTTCTCCCTTCTCTACAATCCTAAAATATGGCCCATATACTTATACATTTAATTTGCAAGGTATCTGCAATTCTTAAAATGATTTGCATCAAAGTCCTAAAAAACTATAAACTCTCCATCTCTTGTTCCCAATCTCCTAAGTCAAGACCTTTCCTTGATATGATTCATGTCAGACAGACTTCTGTCTTTGGATAGATTAAAACCTACTTTAACCCTAGGGTAGAGAGAAGCGATGAGGGGCCTTCCATGTAGAAAAGTAGGGTTGGGAGACCAATCAAGGAAGGATGAATGTGTATCCAAGTCACTCAAGAACTTTAATGGGTGTGCAAGAAACATGTCAAAGTGGCCACAAGACTGTTTAAACAGGAGATCGAAAAATATAATTCTGTGTTTACTGCTAGGAACCAAAGCTTTGTGTGAAATTTTGAATTTATGTGATGAGAGAGAAGGTAAGAAAGATTGTATCTATTTGTTCTTTCCCTTATTTCTTACCTTCATTCCTGAACTGCTGGAGACTGAGCACCCTTGGGCTTGGCGACCCCTTTGGGGGGAAAGTTAATTTGATGGTTTACTGTACCAAGGTGCATCCTTTCCCATTTAGTATCATTTTGTAACACACATACTGACCCTTTTTCCTCTCCCTGTTTTTCCCTGGGGAAATACAATGAATAAAGACTTTTTGGTACAGGGGAAAAAAATCATTGTGTGACCCAAGCCAACAACCCAAGACTACAGATTCAATGCAATCCCTATCAAAATACCAATGACATTTTTCACAGAACTAGAATAATTTTAAGACTTGTAGGTAAACCAAGAGATGTCCAATATCGAAAACAATCTTGAGAAAGGACAGAGCTGCAGGAATCACACTGTGACTTCAGAACATACTGTAAAGCTACAGTACTCAAAGCAGTATGGTACTGGCACAGAGACACACAGACCAATGACACAGGGTAGACGCCCCAGAAATATACCCACACACTTACAGTCAAGTTATCTATGACAAAGGAGTCAAGAATATACAATGGAAGCAAAATCGTCTCTTCACTAAGTGGTGCTTAAATTCCAAATGGATTATAGACCTAAATGCCAGGCCAGATACTACAAAACTCCTAGAGGAAAACAAGGCAGCACAATCTTTCTCATAAATCACAGGAGAATTTTTGGGGAAACTTTTCCTAGAACAAAGGAAGCAAAAGCAATGGTAAACAAATGGGACATAATTAAACTTATATCTTTTGCATAGCAAGGGAAAATCATCAACAAAAAGACAACCTACTGAATAAGAAAATATATGCAAATTATATGACCAATAAAGAGTTACTATCAAAAGTATATAATCAGCTCATATAATTCATCAAAAACATTAAAAATGGGCAGAAGACCTGAACTGACTTTTCTCTAAAGAAGCTAGACAGATTGTCAACAGGCACACAAAAAGATGCTAAACATCACCAATCAAGAGGGAAATGAAAATCAAGACCACAATGAGACAATCACATCATACCTATCAGAATGGCTATCACCAAAAAATACATATAACAAGTGTTGGTGAGAATGTGAGGAAAAGGGAATCTTCTTGCACTGTTGATTGGAACGTAAATTGGTGTTGTCACTGTGGAAAACAGTATGGAGGTTTCTCAAAAAGCTAAAAATAGAACTACTGTATGACCCATAAATTTCATTTCTGGGGATAAACCCAAAACAAATATACTAGTTCAAAAAGGTACATGCACACTGATGTTCACAGAAACATTGCTTACAATTGCCAAGATCTGGAAGCAACCTGAGTGTCCATCAACAGACAAACAGATAATAAAGATGTGTATACATACACACAATGATATACTAAGTCATAAAAAAATATGTTCCCATTTTCAGCAATATGAATGGACTTAGAGGGTATTATGTTAGGTGAAAGAAGTCAGAGAAAGAGAAATACTCTATGATATCATTTATATGTGAAATCTGACAAAATACAACAAAATAATAAACATGATGAAGAAGAAGTCTCACACATAGAAAAGTAGTAGTTACCAGTAGGAAGAAGGAAGGAGAGGGCATTATAAGTTTAAGAGATTAAGAAGTACAAATTATTTGCTATAAAATAAGCTACAATGATATGTTGTACAGCACAAGGAATATAGCCAGTATTTTATAGTAACTATACATGGAATATAATCTTTAAAAATTATCACTATATTGTGTTCCTATAACATGTAATATTGTACATCAGCTATCTTCAAGAAATTCATTTAGTAACATTCTCCAAAAGGAAAAAAGTAAAACCTTCCCATGCTTCATAATTTCATAATATTTTGGGATCATAGTAAATAAATATATATGCTTGTGTTAAATATTACTATTAAAAAGATCATTTGTGAGACAATTAACAAATTGAAACTAATTAAACTTGAAACCTTTTACATAGTGAAGGAGACCATATATAAGATGAAAAGACAACCCTCAGAATGAGAGGAAGTATTTGCAAACAAAGCAAGTGACAAAGGATTTATCCCCAAAATATACAATCAGCTTATGGAGCTCAGTCTAAAAAAAACAAACAACACAATTAAAAAAAAAAAAAAAAATGGGTGGAAGACCTAAATAGACATTTCTCCAAAGAAGACGTAAAGATGGCCAACAAACACATAGAAAGGTCTTCAACATCATTAATTACTAAAGAAACGCAAATCAAAACTACAATGAGGTATCACCTCACACATGAGAAAGGCCACCGCTATAAAAATCTACAAACAATAAATGCTAGAGAGGGCTTGGAGAAAGAGAAACCTCCAATGTTTGTAAGATTGTAAATTAATACAATCATTGTGGAGACCAATGTGCTTCCCAGGTAGCTCAGCTGGTAAAGAATCTACTTATAATGCAGGTTTGATTCCTGGGTCAGGAAGATACCCTGGAGAAGGGATAGGCTACTCACTCTAGTATGCTTGGGCATCCTAGGTGTCTCAGAGGGTAGAGAATCTGCTTCTGATGCAGGGGACCTGAATTTGATCCCTGGTTTGGGAAGATCCCCTGGAGGAGGGCATGGCAACCCCCTCCAATATTTTTGCCTGGAGAACCCCCATGGACAGCAGTGCCTGGTGGGCTACAGTCCATGGGGTCACAAAGTCAGACATGACTGAGTGACTAAGCACACACACCAATATGGAGGTTTCTTAAAAAACTAAAAATAGAACTACCATATGACCCAGCAATCCCACTCCTGGGCATATACCCAAAGAAAAACATAATTCAAAGAGACACATGTACTGGAATATTCATTGCATGAATGCAAGCAACTTAAATGTCTATCAACAGAGGAATGGATTAAAAAGTTATGGTACATATATACAATGGAATATTACTCAGCAATGAAAGGAAACAGTATTAGGTCATTTGTTTGACAGTCTTTAGATTCATCCATGTGTCTACAAAGTGAAATAAGTCAGAAAGAGAAAAAAAATCATATTTTAATGCATATATGTGGAATCTAGAAAAATGGTATAGATCTTATTTGCAAAGCAGAAATAGAGACAGATGTATAGAATAAAATGTAGACATCAGGGTAGGGAGGGGTGTGTGGGATAAACAGGGAGGTTGGAATTGACATGTATACAATACTATATATAAAATAAATAACTAATGAGAACCTACTGTATTGCTTAGGGAATTCAGTGCTCTGTGGTAACCTAAATGGGAAGGAAATCCAATAAAGAAGGGATTTATGTGTGTATAGCTTATTCACTTTGCTGTACAGTAGAAACTAACACAACATTGTAAAGCAACTTATACTCCAATAAAGTTAATTTAAAAAATAAAATAAAATATTGCTAAATGTACCCAAAAAACAACTAATGGTAGTTAGGATACTTTCAGTTCAGTTCAGTCTCTCAGTCGTGCCCGACTCTTTGTGACCCCATGATTCGCAGCACACCAGGCCTCCCTGTCCATCACAAACTTCTGGAGTTCACTCAAACTCACGTCCATCGAGTTGGTGATGCCATCCAGCCATCTCATCCTCTGGCATCCCCTTTTCCTCCTGCCCCCAATGCCTCCCAGCATCAGAGTCTTTTCCAATGAGTCAACTCTTCGCATGAGGTGGCCAAAGTACTGGAGTTTCAGCTTTAGCATCATTCCTTCCAAAGAAATCCCAGGGTTGATCTCCTTTAGAATGGACTGGTTGGATCTCCTTGCAGTCCAAGGGACTCTCAAGAGTCGTCACCAACACCACAGTTCAAAAGCATCAATTCTTCTGCACTCAGCTTTCTTCACAGTCCAACTCTCACAGTCATACATGACCACTGGTAAAACCATAGCCTTGACTAGACAGACCTTTGCTGGCAAAGTAATGTTGCTGCTTTTCAATATGCTATCTTGGTTGGTCATAACTTTCCTTCCAAGGAGTAAGGGTCTTTTAATTTCATGGCTGCAGTCACCATCTGCAGTGATTTTGGAGCCCCAAAAAAATAAAGTCTGACACTGTTTCCACTGTTTCCCCATCTATTTCCCATGAAGTAATGGGACCAGATGCCATGATCTTCGTTTTCTGAATGTTGAGCTTTAAGCTAACTTTTTCACTCTCCTGTTTCACTTTCATCAAGAGGCTTTTTAGTTCCTCTTCACTTTCTGCCATAAGGGTGGTGTCATCTGCATATCTTAGGTTATTGATATTTCTCCCAGCAATCTTGATTCCAGATTGTTGTGTTTCTTCCAGCCCAGCGTTTCTCATGATGTACTCTGCATATAAGTTAAATGAGCAAGGTGACAGTATACAGCCTTGACGCACTCCTTTTCCTATTTGGAACCAGTCTGTTGTTCCATGTCCAGTTCTAACTGTTGTTTCCTGACCTGCATATAGGTTTCTCAAGAGGCAGGTCGGGTGGTCTGGTATTCCCATCTCTTTCAGAATTTTCCACAGTTTATTGTGATCCACACAGTCAAAGGCTTTGGCATAGTCAATAAAACAGAAATAGATGTTCTTCTGGCACTCTCTTGTTTTTCAGTGATCCAGTGGCTGTTGGCAATTTGCTCTCTGGTTCCTTTAGCTTTTCTAAAACCAGCTTGAACATCTGGAAGTTCACAGTTCATGTATTGTTGAAGCTTGACTTGGAGAATTTTGGGCATTACTTTACTAGCATGTGAGATGAGTGCAATTGTGCGGTAGTTTGAGCATACTTAGCAGATTTTAAACTACACACATTATGTAGATATGAAAATGAAAGCTATATTACAGAACTTTGTAGACAGAGACCATTAAACTTAACTGCTTAGAGGTAGCCTGTCAACATAGATCTTTTTGTTAAGGTCAATAGTCTCATGTATTTCACGGACATTCTTTAATCAGAAATTCCTTTTGAAAAAGAAGGCTTTTTAAGCAGAATTCTCCACATTATCTGTTTAGTGGAGAGTAACGGAATAGCAAGATGGGCATCTGACCTTACCTTGTTCAATGTAGTGATGGTAAGCCATGGAGATTCTAGCACCTAGTTCATGGTCTGGAATTAATAATTATTTCTGGCAATTTTTCAAAAATAAATTATACTATAAAAAATTACTGATGGTCATACCTATGGTTCGGTAGTGTGGTGAGGGAGGAAGAGAAGCACAACTCAGTTAAAGGGATTAACTGCATCAATCCTGGGTACTAAGATAGTGAAAGGTGCTCTCAGATCCCTAAGTCCCAGCCCAGAGGATAGTTCTAGCTACCCTGCATTTTTCAGTTCCTTTTTTTGAAAAAGGTGTCTGATGCAAATTATTTATAAATATTTTTTTTTTCCTAGAAAGCAAATCACTTTGATGAAAATGTAAAAAAAAAAAAAAAAGATAATTTGCACGTGAGATAATACAAGTATTTCAATCATATCTTAAAAAGTGAAGCAAAACATGTACTTGGATATTTAACTCTTAGCCACAAACCAAGGAGTATAGAGTCCCTTTTAAATTTCATGTGGTCCCCTCACACAGATTATATATTAAATGACTTTTAATATAAAAACTGAAAGCATCAATTGGAGTTCGATATGGGAAGCCAAACCATAATAGTCAATATGGAATAAGATTTCTCTTAGGAAATAGATAGTAAAATTGTAGGAGCTGATGTGGAAATCTGTGAAAGTATGTTGCCTCTGTATCTACTGTTAGGCATGAAGAATCTGCAGGTATCTGGACTCACCACGTGAAAAAGATAAATAACTGGAATGAAGCAGAGGAAAGCTTGGAGAAACTGGTGGATAAGTGAAATTCAATGAGAACAAAAGTGGAAACCCAATCCGTCACCACAGTTAACAATTGAATTGACCTATAGAAGAAACTGATGTGCTTTGCACAGTGTTCCACATACATTTGGCTCAGGACTCAAGCTGAAAGAATGTGAGATACAGTGGGACCTAGAGGGACTGCATGGAGAAGGAAATGGCAACCCACTCCAGTATTCTTGCCTGGAGAATCCCAGGGACGGGGGAGCCTGGTGTGCTGTCGTCTATGGGGTCACACAGAGTTGTTCACGACTGAAGCGACTTAGCAGCAGCAGCAGCAGCGAGACTGCATGTCTAACGACTCCCTCAACCTACCAAGGCAAGTCAACATATTGTTAACAGCACACCGAAGGGGCAGCAGGAATGGTAGCCTACACCAACATTCAGGTAGGCTAGCTGCTGTTTCATTTTTAGCTTCCAAGTTTTTCTTACTGCCAGGCTTAATATGAAAAAAGTATTCTTTTGACATTCAGATCAAGTACAGTATACCCTTCAAATTGACATCAGTACATTCCCTTTTATGTTTATATCCCAAATAAAAGCCTAACAGCACATATTTATCTCTAGCAAAGTACATGAACCCTTCCTCCAGAGCAGACAAACTCACCTAGGTCACTTTATTTACCTTTGAGAGGTGTTCATTCCTCTTCTGAGAATTTCCTAGCCCCTTAAGTAGCACGTAACTTAATTACAGAGACATAAAGTTTAACTACTCTTAACACATCCCATGTCAGTAGAGAAATGGGAAAATTAAAAAAATTAATCATTTTCAAATATATTCATACCAAAAGAAGAAATAATCATAGCTATTACAACCCTTGTTTCTACAGCCAGTCACATGGTCATAGCCGATTTATAACTTCCTCACTATTCTACCCCTTCTATTGTCTCCTTCATTTGCAACAAGAACCATAGTTGGTCATGGTTCCTTGCCTGGTAGAATCACCCAAAATTTCATTCCTGAAGAATTGTGGCTGTTAGATATTCTGCCCATATGTAGATAGTTGTAGCTTTCCATAAATTTTGATCACAGGATAAGAGAGTACTAAGAGGACCCCCACAGGGATGTCCTACTATTCAGGCAGAGAGTAGCTAGGGAAATGGGTTGACTCGTATCCCCAGAAATGATCATCTTGCCTATCTGATGATATCACTCTTTGATTAGCATCCATCCAATAATACAATTTTCCAACACTCATAACTATATTTTGTAAAATTAATTGAAAGTCAAAGTAAAGTATATAATATATATTTCTATAGATTTTATGGTAATGAGGGATCTATAGAAAGGCAAGAAAATGGCAACCCATTCCAGTATTCTTGCCTGGAGAATCTCATGGACAGAGGAGCCTGGTGGGCTACAGTCCACGGGGTCGCAAAGAGTCGAACACGACTGAGCAACTTCACTTTCATTTATAGAAAGGCAATAAAATGAACAAAAAGTAATCTAAAACTAGCAATTCCCATGCACTATATGTATAGAGTAACTGTGTTTCAAGTTTCCACCTGCAGTTATACTTACAAATTTACAAATCAATAATTTAAGTACTAATCTGTTTTCAATCTGGGTGGATGAATAATCCTACTCATTTTAGAGGCTATTAAGTTGAGGACATGCTGCTGCTGCTGCTGCTAAGTCCCTTCAGTCGTGTCCAACTCTGTGCAACCCTATGGACTATAGCTCACCAGGCTCCTCTCTCCATGGGTTTCTCCAGGCAAGAATACTGGAGTGGATTGCCATGCCATCCCCCAGGGGATCTTCCTGACCCAGGGATCAAACTCATATCTCTTACCTCTCCTGCACTGGCAGTCAGGTTCTTTACCATAGTGCCACCTGGGAAGCCCATTTGGAAAATTATCTCTGCTGCTAAGTCCCTTCAGTCGTGTCCAACTCTGTGCAACCCTATGGACTATAGCTCACCAGGCTCCTCTCTCCATGGGATTCTCCAGGCAAGAATACTGGAGTGGATTGCCATGCCATCCCCCAGGGGATCTTCCTGACCCAGGGATCAAACCCACATCTCTTACATCTCCTGCATTGGCAGTCAGGTTCTTTACCATAGTGCCACCTGGGAAGCCCATTTGGAAAATTATCCCGCTATACTGTGCCTTATTGTTAATTTTTGCTGTTTCCTAAAAAAGGTTTCACTCATTTAATTGTCACAGAAAATTTGGAAAATATATTCCCCTCTGTTCTCTGATGAGTGTAATATCCTGGTTCCTTAGAAGAACAATACTCCTCAAAAACATACTTGAACACTTTTGGTTGAGTTCTGGTCATCTATGAATATCTTTAGTCACAGATAGTTTTTCTTCCTTGAAGTGTAATATTTATTTCCATGAAAGTGAAAGTGAAGTTGCTCAGTCTTGTCCAACTCTTTGCGACCCATGGACTGTAGCCCACCAAGCTCCTCCGTCCGTGGGATTCTCCAGGCAAGAATACTGGAGTGGGTTGCCATTTCCTTCTTCAGGGGATTTTCCCGACCCAGGGATCAAACCCAGTTCTCCCACATTGCAGGCAGACACTTTAACTTCTGGCATAAGTCACAGGATATTTACTGCAGATGGTGACTACAGCCATGAAATTAAATGACGCTTACTCATTGGAAGAAAACTTATGGCCAACTTAGATAGCATATTCAAAAGCAGAGACATTACTTTGTTGACTAAGGTCCATCTAGTCAAGGCTATGGTTTTTCTGGTAGTCACGTATGGATGTGAGAGTTGGACTGTGAAGAAGGCTGAGCACCAAATAATTGATGCGTTTGAACTGTGGTGTTGGAGAAGACTCTTGAGAGTTCCTTGGACTGCAAGGAGATCCAACCAGTCCATTCTGAAGGAGATCAGCCCTGGGATTTCTTTGGAAGGAATGATGCTAAAGCTGAAACTCCAGTACTTTGGCCACCTCATGAGAAGAGTTGACTCACTGGAAAAGACTCTGATGCTGGGAGGGATTGGGGGCAGGAAGAGAAGGGGACGACAGGGGATGAGATAGCTGGATGGCATCATGGACTCAATGGACGTGAGTCTGAGTGAACTTCGGGAGTTGGTGATGGACAAGGAGGCCTGGCGTGCTGTGATTCATGGGGTCGCAAAGAGTTGGACACGACTGAGCGACTGAACTGAACTGAACTGAATGTCTCTTAGAATTCTTTATTAATTCTTCAATAAATATTTAGTCTGTTTGACTCAAGTACTATATTAGGAACAATGAACGAAATCATTTAAGAAATGGTTCCCTCAGATGGATAGAAGAATCAGAGAGCAATTTACAATGTGGCATTAAAAATAGCAGATATGGACAAAGCATTATGGAAACAAAAAGAATTTAAAAAAAAAATCTGCCTGTAAACACTTGGAAGATATCACCAGTTATACCAGACTTCCAGGAGAGATCCACTGAGGTGCCTATTGCTATCTGAAATATGAAGGCAGGAATGCTGTCAGCAACATTGTGATTTAAGGTGGTCTTCCTTTCTATCTTGCTTTTTAATCAATGAATTAGATATCTATATATAAACAAAGGCACCTTGTGGATGTTTTTAGACTTAGGTCTTTACCAAGAAACCAAAGAA
This sequence comes from Cephalophus harveyi, assembly GCA_006410635.1. Lineage (NCBI taxonomy): Eukaryota > Metazoa > Chordata > Mammalia > Artiodactyla > Bovidae > Cephalophus > Cephalophus harveyi. The sequence continues at coordinate 116,005 of SJYT01050543.1, read as the reverse complement.
GAACCTCACTAACCTTGTGCAGCCAATAGGCTACAAACAAGTTTCTGTAAGAGCTGCAGAATGGGTGGAGCCAGTGGTACTCCTAGACTTCTCTTGCTACTATCAGGCAAAACTTGGGCAGTGCTGTCCCTTGCAGGCACACTTCCATGAGTGAGAAGCCACAGAATTCCAGCTTTCCCAAAGGAAGACACCAATACACCATTTAAAGAAAAGAAAAGTGTGAAATTGGTCACAACAGAGGCACTAAGAGAAACATTCCCAGCACTGCCCTTCCCTTGAGGAAGCACTGAATGGAAATGATGTATCCAGCAGAGTCAGCTGAAGGAAAAGGAAGTAGTGAGTGATAATCCAGCTCCCCCAGTTAGATGTGAGGATTGGAGAAATCAAATTTTCCCCAGCAACACCCATAGTATTAAGGTGGGAGCTCTATATCTGGAGGGAGAGAGATATTGGGAATCAGGCAGATGAGAAATTTCAAATGTTATTAGAGAGGCTAGCTCAGCAGAGAAGTCCACCCACATGCCTGTGTGGAAAACATACCCAGAGATCTCCCTTCTGGTCCATGGAACCCCAATGTGCTGAGTACTAAACCTATACCTACCTACCACGCCATGCTCCCCGCCCCCCCATTGACACCTAAGTGAGTGAATGCTAAGTTGCTTTAGCCTAGTCATATCTGACCCTTTGCAACACCATGGACTGTAGAGCACCAAGTTACTCTGTCTATGGGATTCTCCAGGCAAGAGTACCAAAGTGGGTTGCCACACCCTCCTCCAGGGATTCTTCTAGACCCAGGGATTGAACTCCTATCTCTTTGGTCTCTTGCACTGGCAGGCAGGTTCTTTACCACTGACACCACCCGTGGAAGCCTGAAGTGCTAAATAGATAGGTCATAGTTGGTGTTCAGTTCAGTTCGGTTGCTCAGTCGTGTCTGACTCTTTGCGACCCCATGGACCGCAGCACACAAAGCCACCCTGTCCATCACCAACTCCCAGAGCTTACTCAAACTCATGTCCATCAAGTCAGTGATGCCATCCAACCATCTCATCCTCTGTCAACCCTTTCTCCTCCCACCTTCAATCTTTCCCAGCATCAGGGTCTTTTCAAATGAGTCAGCTCTTTGCATCAGGTGGCCAAAGTATTGGAGTTTCAGCTTCAACATCAATGCTTTTAATGAATATTCAGGGCTGATTTCCTTCAGCATGGACTGGTTGGATCTCCTTGCAGTTCAAAGGACTCTCAAGAGTCTTCTCCAACATGACAGTTCAAAAGCATCAATTCTTCGGTGCTCAGCTTTCTTTATAGTCCAACTCTCACATCCATACATGACCACTGGAAAAACCATAGCCTTGACTAGACAGACCTTTGTTGGCAAAGTAATTTCTCAGCTTTTTAATATGCTGGCTAAGTTGGTCATAACTATCCTTGCAAGGAGTAAGTGGCTTTTAATTTCATGGCTGCAGTCACCATCTGTAATGATTTTGGAGCCCCCCAAAAGAAAGTCTGCCACTGTTTCCCCATCTATTTTCCATGCCAGATACCATGATCTCAGTTTTCTGAATGTTGAGCTTTAAGCCAACTTTTTCACTCTTTTTTCACTTTCATCAAGAGGCTCTTAAGTTCTTCTTCACTTTCTGCCATAAGGGTGGTGTCATCTGCATGCTGCTAAGTCACTTCAGTCTGTGCGACCCCATAGACGGCAGCCCACCAGGCTCCCCCGTCCCTGGGATTCTCCAGGCAAGAACACTGGAGTGGGTTGCTGTCATCTGCATATCTGAGGTTATTGATATTTCTCCTGGCCATCTTATTTCCAGCTTGTGCTTCATCCAGCCCAGCGTTTCTCATAATGTACTCTGCATATAAGTTAAATAAGCGAGGTGACAATATACAGCCTTAACATACTCCTTTTCCTATTTGGAACCAGTCTGTTGTTCCACATCCAGTTCTAACTGTTGCTTCCTGATCTGCATACAGGTTTCTCAAGAGGCAGGTCAGGTGGTCTGGTATTCCCATCTCTTTCAGAATTTTCCAGTTTATTGTGATCCACACAGTCAAAGGCTTTGGCATAGTCAATAAAGCAGAAATAGATGTTTTTCTGGAACTCGCTTGCTTTTTTGATGATCCAGTGGATGTTATAAATTTGGTCTCTGATTCCTCTGCCTTTTCTAATACCAGCTTGAACATCTGGAAGTTCACAGTTCATATATTGTTGCAGACTGGCTTGGAAAATTCTGAGCATTACTTTACTGGCGTGTGAGATGAGTGCAAATGTGTGGTAGTTTGAACATTCTTTGGCATTGCCTTTTTTGGGGACTGAAATAAAAACTGAAATTTTCCATTCCTGTGGCCACTGCTGAGTTTTCCAAATTTGCTGGCATATTGAGTGCAGCACTTTCACAGCATCATCTTTTAGGATTTGAAATAGCTCAATTGGAATTCCATCACCTCCACTAGCTTTGTTCATAGTGATGATTCCTAAGGCTCACCTGACTTCACACTCCCACATGTCTGGCTCTAGGTGACAGATCACACCATCGTGATTATCTGGGTAGTGAAGATTTCTTTTGTACAGTTCTTCTGTGTATTCTTGCCACTTTCTCTTAATATCTTCTGCTTCTATTAGGTCCATACCATTATTATCCTTTATTGAGCCCATCTTTGCATGAAATGTTCCCTTGGTATCTCTCATTTTCTGCTTTGCTTGGTATCTTTCCTTTTCTGCTTTGCTTTTCACATCTCTGCTTTTCACAGCTGTTTGTAAAGCCTCCTCAGACAGACGTTTTGCTTTTTTGCATTTCTTTTCTTGGGGATGGTCTTGATTCCCGTCTTCTGTACAATGTCACGAACTTCCGTCCATAGTTCATCAGGCATTCTACCAGATCTAGTCCCTTAAATCTCTTTCTCACTTCCACTATATACATGTAAGGGATTTGATTTAGGTCATACCTGAATGGTCTAGTGGTTTTCCCTACTTTCTTCAATTTAACTTTGATTTGGCAAGAAGGAGTTCATGATCTGAGCTACAGTCAGATCTTAGTCTTGTTTTTGCTTACTGTATAGTTTCTTCATCTTGAGCTGCAAAGGATATAATCAATCTGACTTCGATTTTGACCATCTGGTGATGTCCATGTGTCATGTCTTCTCTTGTTTTGTTGCAAGTGGGCTTTGCAATGACCAGTGCATTCTCCTAGCAAAAGTTTATTAGTCTTGGCCCTGCTTCATTCTATACTCCAAGGCCAAATTTGCCTGTTACTCCAGGTGTTTCTTGACTTCCTACTTTTTCATTCCAGTCCCCTATAATGAAAAGGACATTTTTGGGGCATGCTAGTTCTAGAAGATCTTGTAGTTTGTCATAGAACCATTCAACTTCAGGTTCTTCAGCATTACCTGTTGGGTCATAGACTTGGATTACCGTGATATTGAATGGTTTGCCTTGGAAATGAACAGAGATCATTCTGTCTTTTTTGAGATTGCTTCCAAGTACTGCATTTCAGACTCTCTTGTTTAATATGATGGCAACTCCATTTCTTCTAAGGGATTCTTGCCGACAGCAGTAGTTATAATGATCATCTGAGTTATTTTCACCCATCTCAGTCCATTTTAGTTCATTGATTCCTAAAATGTCCACATTCACTCTTGCCATCTCCTGTTTGACCACTTCCAATCTGCCTTGATTCGTGGACCTAACATTCCAGGTTCCTATGCAATATTGCTCTTTACAGCATCAGACCTTTCTTCCATCACCAGTCATATCCACTACTGGGTGTTGTTTTTGCTTTGGCTCTGTCTCTTCACTTTTTCTGGAGTTATTTCTCCACTGATTTCCAGTAGCATATTGGGCACCTACTGACCGGGGGAGTTCATCTTTCAATGTCCTATCTTTTTGCCTTTTCATACTGTTCATGGGATTCTCAAGGCAAGAATACTGAAGTGGTTTGCCATTCCCTTCTCCAGTGGACCATATTTTTTCAGAACTCTCCACCATGACCTGTCCAGGGCCAGTCCATCTTGGGTGGCCCTGCATGGCATGGCTCATAGTTTGAGTTAGACAAGGCTGTGGCCCATGTAATTAGACTGGCTAGTTTTCTGTGATTGTGGTTTTCAGTCTGTCTTGCCCTCTGATGGAGAAGGATAAGAGGCTTATGGAAGCTTCCTTATGTGAGAGACTGGTTGAGAGGGAGACTCAGTCTTTTTTTAAAATATAAATTTATTTATTTTAATTGGATGCTAATTACTTTACAATATTGTATTGGTTTTGGCATACATCAACTTGTTCTGATGGGTCGAGCCATGCTCAGTAAATCTTTAATCCAACTTTCCATTGATGGGTGGAGCTGTGTTCCCTCCCTGCTATTTACCTGGAGCCAAACTATGGTGAAGGTAATGAAGATAAAGGTGGCCTCCTTCAAAGGATCCCATGTATGTCGTGCTACACTCAGTGCCGTCAACCCTGCAGCAGGCCACCTCCAACCCACACTTGCACTGGAGACCCCTGGACACTCGCAGGCAAGTCTGGGTCAGTCTCTGTGGGGTCACTGTACCTTCTCCTGGGCCCTGATGCACAGGATTCTGTTTGTGCCCTCCAAGAGTCTATTTCCCAGTCCTGTGTAATTTCTGGCAGCTGTATGGTGGGGTTAACAGTGACCTCCTCCAAGAGGGCTTATGCCATACCCAGGTCTGCTGCACCCAGAGCGCTTGTCCCTGTTGAAGTTCATTGCTGACCCGCACCTCCACAGGAGATGCTCAAACACAGCTCTGTCTCAGTCTCTGTGGGGTCCCTGGGGAGGCAAGTGATAAACTAAAACTTGAGCTACAGCTCCACCTTCTGGAAAACAAAATAAAAGATTTCAATAGCCAGCCAGTTGAAAAGTATGAATATAAAAGCTAATACATTCACCCACAAGAGATAACAAGAAGTTTATCTGTAAAAGATAAACTTTTATACTTTTACAAGACTAAAAAAAAAAAAAAGTGGAGAATGGATATGGACTGTTCAATAAATGAGGAGATGTGTTAAAAAAAAAAGTCCTCAGATAATTTATAACTGTATGGAATATAACATTTTATCTGCTGAAGGCAATGGAAAAAGAATTAATGAGGTAGTATGGCATCACAGAAAGGAATTCCTCTAAATAGTTGTTATAAAGCAACTCCATGAGTTACAGCTCAGAAAGATGATTCTATGAAACTAAGAATGAGACTCTGGGGAGCTCCCTGGTTGTCCAGTGGTTAAGGCTCAGTACTTTCACTGAAGTGGCCTGGGTTCAATCCCTGGTCAGGGAACTAGGATCCTACAAGCTATACAGTACAGCCAAACAAAAAAAAAAAAAAAAGAGGGGCAGGGCAGAGAATGAGAGAGATTGCAGTTGAGATGAGGAAGGAAAAGGACACAAAGCTCACTTCTCACCAAAAGCTATTAAAAATACATCTATCTGTGGAACAATTCTCACTGAAAACTAACTAGAGATGTATAGAAAGACTCATCTACAACCAAGCTTGTAACAAAAATCCACATGGAATCAAGTAGGAAGCAAATAGTAAAAGTGGTCAGGTATGAACCTGTTCCCCTAGGAAGGGACTCAGAGAAAAATGGAGCTTACATGGGTGGAGATCTTCCTTGGGGAGTGAGTGGTTCAAGGTACACATGGGGTATTGTATTGTCAAACCTCATCTTGGGGTTTGACAAAGGGAAGATGATCCCTCTGCCTTTAGCTAGTTGAAGACGCAGTAGGACTAATAAGAAGGCCATGGAAAGGTTGGACTCTGCTCATAAGGAACACACAAATGCTTGCTTACTTTTGAGGTAGGACAAGAAGGAGTGGATTGAAAATGTGTAGATGGCTGTCTAAAGATGGCTAAAAAATGCATGAAAAAATTCTCAACATCACTAATTATCAGAGAAATGTAAATCAAAATTACAATGAAGTATCACTTCCCATTGATCAGAATGGCCATCAAAAAAAAAAAATCTATAAACAATAACTGTTAGAGAAGATGTGGAGAAGAGGGAACCCTTCTATTCTGTTGGTGGGGATGTAAATTTGTGCAGCCACTATAGAGAACAGTATGGAGGTTCCTTAAAAAACTGAAAGTAGAGCTATCATGTGATCTAGCAATTACATTCCTGGACATATATCAAGAGAAAACCATAATTCAAAAATATATATGTACCCCAATGTTCATTGCAGCACTATTTACAATAGCCTAACATGGAAGCAACTTTAATGTCCATTGACAGAAGAATGGATAAAGAAATTGTGGTGCATATATATAATGAATTATTACTCAGCCATTAACAGAATGAAATAATGCCATTTGCAAAAACATGGGTAGATCTAAAGGCTGTCATACTGAGTGAAGTAAATCAGACAGAGGACACATATTATATGATATCACATATATGTGGAATCTAAAAAAAAAAAAATGGTGCAAATGAACTGTTATAAAACAAAAATCCAAGGTAAGAAGTTCAGTTGAGTTGCTCAGTCATGTCTGACTCTTTGAGACCCCATTGACTTCAGCACACCAGGCTTCACTATCTATCACCAACTCCTGGAGCTTACTCAAACTCATGTCCATTGCCTCAGTGATGCCATCCAACCATCTCTTCCTCTGTTGTCCCCTTCTCCTCCCACCTTCAATCTTTCCTAGCATCAGGGTCTTTTCCAATGAATAGGTTCTTCCATCAGGTGGCCAAAGTATTGGAGTTTCAGCTTCAGTCCTTCCAGTGAATATTCAGGGCTGATTTCCTTGAGGATTGACAGGTTGGATCTCCTTCCAGTCCAAGGGACTCTCAAGAGTCTTCTCCAATACCACAGTTCAAAAGTATCAAGTCTTTGGTGCTCAGCTTTCTTTATAGTCCAATTCTCACATCCATACATGACTGCTGGAAAAACCATGGCTTTGACTAGACACACCTTTGTTGGCAAAGTAATGTCTCTGCTTTTTAATATGTATCTAGGTTGGTCATAGCTTTTCTTCCAAGGAGCAAACATCTTTTAAGTTCATGGCTGCAGTCACCATCTGAAGTGATTTGGGAGCCCCCCCAAATAAAGTCTCTCACTGTTTCCACTGTTTCCCCATCTATTTGCCATGACGTGATGGGACCATACACCATGATCTTAGTTTTCTGAATATTGAGTTTTAAGCCAACTTTTTCACTCTCCTCTTTCATTTTCATCAAGAGGCTCTTTAGTTCTTCTCACTTTCTGCACAAGGGAAGAAGTAGGAGAGGGATAAATTGGGAAACTGGGATTGACATATACACAGTATTATATATAAAATAGATAACTAATAGGGACCTGTGCTATGTATAGCACAGGGAACTCTACTCAATATTCTAATGACTTCCAGGGGAGAGAATTTTTAAAGAATAAAATAAAAGAGAGAGAGTGGATATGTGTCGGAGAAGGCAATGGCATCCCACTCCAGTACTCTTGCCTGGAAACTCCCATGGACAGAGGATCCTGGTGGGCTGCCGTCCATGGGGTCGCTGAGTCAGACACGACTGAGCGAATTCACTTTCACTTTTCACTTTTCACTTTCATGCATTGGAGAAGGAAATGGCAACCCACTCCAGTGTTCTTGCCTGGAGAATCCCAGGGATGGGGGAGCCCAATGGGCTGCCATCTGTGGGGTCGCACAGAGTCGGACACGACTGAAGCGACTCAGCGGCGGCGGCGGCGGATATGTGTATATGTAAAACTGATTCATTCTGCTGTACAGCAGAAAGTGGCACAACATTGCAAATCAACTATACTCAAATAAAATTAGAAACAAACAAGTAATGGATAAAACGAAGAAATCAAGGAAGAAATCAGAAAATACCTGGAGAAAAAATGGAAGTGGACTGTGATACAGCAAAAACAGTACCAAGAGGAGAGTTTATAGCAACACAGACCTACTTCAAGAAATAAGAAAAATCTCAAAGTATCCTAATGGTCCAACTAAAGGAAATAGAAAGCAAGAAACTAAAAGTCAACAAAATAAGGGAAATAAAGACTAGAGATAGATATACCCCAAAATAAATACAGATAAAACCAAGAGATTTTTTTTAAAGATAAATAGAATTGATAAACATTTAGTCAAGTTCATCAAGAAGAGAGAGGACCCAAATAAACAGAATAGGAAATTAAAGGGGAGAAACCACCATTGATAACTCAAAGATACAGGGGAAAAAAAAAATCTGTAAGAGAATTCTGTGAACAGTTACATGCAAAAAATTGGAATACCTAGAAGAAAATGGACAAATTTCTAAAAACGTATAACCTTACAAAACTGAATCAGGAAGAAAATGGTCTATCTGAATAGACTGATCAATAGTAGTGGAATTGATTTTATAATTAAAAACCCCAACAAACAAAAATTCGAGACCACATGACTTCACAAGAGAATTCTACCAAACGTGTAAAAAGCTGACACCTATCCTTTTTATACCAATCTAAAAAATTGAAGAAGACAGAACACTCTCAAATTTATCCTATGAGGCCCATTATTCTTTTGATATCAAAACCAGACAATATCACAACAAAGATTTAGTATAACCACCACAGAAAATAGTATGAGATTTCCTGACAAAAACTAAAAATCAAGCTACCATAGGATCCATCACTTTCACTCCTGGGTATATATCCAAAAACACTAAATGAAAAGATATATGCACCCCAATATACATTCACCTTAATGTTCATAGTTTATTTATAATAGCCAAGATATGGAAACAGACTAAGTGATCATCAACAGATGAATGAATAAAGATGTGATATACATACAATGGAATTTTACTCAGCCATGAAGAATAAGTTTGCCATTTGCAACAGTGTGGATGAACAGAATGTTGTTTTCAGTAAAATGTCTGACAGAGAGATAGGTACACTATCACTTATATGTGGAATCTAAAAATAAATAAATAAATAAAACATGAATGCATATAATGCAAACAGACTCATAGTTGTAGAGAAAAAAGCTAGTGGTTACCAATGAGGGGAGGGAAGAGGGGGAGCGGGGAGGTCAGAATATGAGATTGAGGCACAAACTACTACATATAAAATAAACACCAAAACTATATTGAAAAAACTGAATTCTTTACCACAGAGATTAAAAATTTTTTAAAGAACCAAACAAATTCCGAAGCTGAAAAATTAAGTCAATATGGTGAAGAATGCGATAAGATTTCAGTAGAACAGACCAGGTGGAAGAAAGGATAAATGATTTGGAGGATAGGAATTCTGAACACAGAAGGTAAAAGGGAATTAAGACTTTAAAAGAGCTAATAAAGCCCATGAGAGCTATTGAAATCCACCAGAAGAAACAAGTATTGAATTGATGTGTTAAAAGCAAAAAGGGTGGAGCAGTTTACTTAAATAGCTGAAAGTGAAAGTGAAGTCACTCAGTCATGTCCGACCCTCAGAGACTCCATGAACTGCAGCCTTCCAGGCTCTTCTGTCCACGGGATTTTCCAGGCAAGAGTACTGGAGTGGGGTGCCATTTAGCTGAGAAATTCCCAAACCTACAGAAAGCACAAGAACCAATCAAGAAAATGAAAAGGCATCCTTCTAAATGGGAGAAGACAGCTGCAAACAATGTATCAGATAAGGTAATTTACAAAATTTTTGAAGAACTCATACAACTTAATTTAAAAAATAAATTAAAAAGTGGGCAAAGGAACTGGACATTTTCCAAAAAAGACATCTAAACAGCCAACAGGTACATTAAAAGGTACTCAATATCACTAATCAAGGAAACACAAATATCAGTTATCTCAAACCTTTAGTAATTGCTAACAGAAAGGCAAGAGACAACAAGTTTGGCAAGGATGTGAGAAAAGGGAATCTTTGTACACTCTTGGTGCGACTGTAAACTGGTTTAGCCGCTAGGGAGAACAGTATGAAGGTTACTCAAAAAAATTAAAAACAGGAACAACAACAAAAAACAGGACTACTATACTACCCAGCAATCTTACTTCTAAATATATGTACCAAGGAAAATAAAATAGATCAAGTTACATGAATACTCCTAAGTTTATTGCAGCATTATTCACAATAGTTAGATTTGGAAACAACCTAATCGTCTATTAGTGTGTAAGGGGGTAAAAACATGCTCTGTATACATTAATGAACACTGTTGCTACTGCTAAGTCACTTCAGTCATTAAAAAAAAAAAAAAAAGAAACTCAGCCCAAAAAAGTGGAATGGTGGTTACCAGGAGCTGGGGAGTGGGAGAATGGGAAAAGGGAAAAAATGTTTAAGGATACATACATATAACTGGAGAAGGCAATGGCACCCCACTCCAGTACTCTTGCCTGGAAAATCCCATGGATGGAGGAGCCCGGTGGGCTGCAGTCCATGGGGTCGCTGAGTCAGACACGACTGAGCAACTTTACTTTGGCTTTTCACTTTCATGCATTGGAGAAGGAAATGGCAATCCACTCCAGTGTTCTTGCCAGGAGAATCCCAGGGACGGGGGAGCCTAGTGGGCTGCCGTCTATGGGGTTGCACAGAGTCGGGCACGACTGAAGTGACTTAGCACATATAACTTGCAGGTAAATAAGTTCTTCAGACCTAATACATAATACAGTGATTATAAATGAAATGGTTCTATCAACAACAGGATTTTAATCCCAAATGTCCTATTTCCTAGCTGTATGATTTCAGGAAAGTTACTTCATCTTTCTGATTCTCAATTTTCCCATCTGAGTAATTAAATATGATATTTCCCTTGGAGAATTATTATGAGGATTAGAGGAGCTACAGACATACCTCAGAGATAAGGGTTGATTCTAGACCACTGCCACAAACTGAATATGTAATAAAGTGAGTCACACAATTTTTGATTCCCCAGTGCATATGAAAACTCTGTTTACATTATACTATAGTCTATTAAAGGGTGCAACAGCATTTTGTCTAAAGAAAACACACGTACCTAAATTAAATTTATTTTAGGTAAATTATTGCTAAAATGCTAACAATCTGACCATGCAGGTAGACACAAGTATTAAATTTGTAAAAATGCACTCTCTGTGGAGCATAATCAAGTTCAGTTCAGTCACTCCGTCGTGTCTGGCTCTTTGCGACCCCATGAACCGCAGCACGCCAGGCCTCCCTGTCCATCACCAACTCCAGGAGTTCACTCAAACCCATGTCCATCGAGTTGGTGATGCCATCCAATCATCTCATCCTCTGTCGTCCCCTTCTCTTCCCACCTTCAATCTTTCCCAGCATCAGCGTCTTTTCAAATGAGTCAGCTCTTTGCAACAGGTGGCCAAAGTATTGGAGTTTCAGCTTCAGCATCAGTCCTTTCAATGAATACACAGAACTGATCTCCTTTAGGATGGACTGCTTGGATCTCCTTGCAGTCCAAGGAACTCTCAAGAGTCTTCTCCAATACCACAGTTCAAAAGCATCAACTCTTTGGTGCTCAGCTTTCTTTATAGTCCAACTCTCACATCCATACATGACCGCTGGAAAAACCATAGCCTTGACCAGAAGGACCTTTGTTGAAAAGTAATGTCTCTGCTTTTCAATATGCTGTCTAGGTTGGTCATAACTTTTCCTCCAAAGGTTAAGCGTCTTTTAATTTCATGGCTGCAGTCACCATCTGCATTGATTTTGGAGCCCAGAAAAATAAAGTTTGACACTGTTTCCACTGTTTCCCCCATCTATTTTCATAATCAAGTATAGTGCAATAAAACAAAGTATACCTGCAGTGTTTGCAGTGTTTCTGATCACAGTGGGAAATCAGCAAATGGAAACCTATTAACACCACTACCCCCACTACTGAGACCACTACTGTTTGGCTGAAACCTGTAGGTTTTATGACTGCCCAGCCTCAAGACCAAGAACAGCTCAGGGACAGTGACAAACATCCATGGTTTAGTAGATGGGGGATCTTACACATCAGAAGCAAGTCCTGGAGCTATACTCCAGTGTTCATGAAAGACAGCAAGCAGGACATAGCTGTCTTCACTAGCAAAGGAGGCTATGATTTTTTGAAGGAATTGATATTAGCTTGGCTCATCAGCTACCAGGGAAAGCAGCTCCCAGGACACATTCCCAGCCTCTCAGTTAGTGACCATCACTAGGTAAGGTGTTTCCTTTTAATAATCCAGGAGGTGGAGCCATTCTGATTTAAGGGGTAGGGGGCAAGCACATTCATGTGAGCATGGTGTAGGTGAAGCAGGGACTGGTTGAGCAGGGGACATACAGAGCAAGATAATAGTCATTCTGAGAGACCTGACCTAACACTCACCCCAACGTACCCTGCACAACCCTTACAATTTTGTTTTACCCTTCTTCCGTGAAGGGGGTCAGGTGTGTAGAGGTGGACTGCAACCAAATATCACAAATGCAACACAAACAACAATGGGTAAAGAAAATCAAGAATAAAAGGTGAGCCCACTGTGGGGTTAATTTTTAATGGAAATTCAGAAGAGGATGACAAAGGCATCTCACTGTAGACCCCGCAATCCAACTCATTTCACAGTGAGTCCACTGTTGTTGCTTGGTCCATGAATATATTCCTTCTGCTGAGACCAGAGAGGAAATGTGAGCTGTTTATCAGACATAATGTGGGGAAAATTATGACCAGTAAGCAAAATACAAGCAGCAACAGCTGCTCTGCCAGTGGTTTGGGTCCTGGCCTACAGGAGCATACTGCCAGTTCACCCTCAGTCCCCATGACCAGTGACAAATACTGGAGCACAGTGTACACAACAAACCACAAAGTTAATATAATGGTGCCTTTCTCTAGTATGGAGACCTGGAGGAATTAATTTTAAGTGGATTTGGTAGAAGACAGGAGAAATCTGTATGGCCCTTTCTAATCCTATTCCCCACAAGACAGCAAACTCAAACCACCTGGGGACCCAACTGCCAGTTTCAGGGCCATTTTCTACTGTTTTCCTGAGGGGATAGATCCTGTGGCAAGGGCACGAGTTATTGTTCTGACCTATAGTTGGCAATGGTTCTTTAGTGATCAGCAGTTGAACTTGGATTGTGTTGACTAGTTGCCTCTGAGTTAACATGGCATAAGTACCAGGACTATTGTTCTAGGGATGAGTCCATATTTTGAGAGAGCAGGTTTCCCATCTCAATTTTTGTCGAAGTATCCTGGCAGCAGTGGATTATAAGGTAGGTGGAAATAGCAATGCATGCCACTTTTTTTAAATTATAGTTGCTTTACAATGTTGTGCAATTTTCTGCTGTCCAGCAAAGTAAATTAGCTATACATATACACATATCCCTTCCCTCTTGAATCTCTCTCCTATGCCCACCTCCCACCAATCTAGGTCATCACAGAGTACCCAGCTGAGCTCCCTGCATTGGATTCCCACTAGCTCTCCATTTTACACATGGCAGTGCATATACATCAATTCCAACCTACCAATTCATCCCCCATTCTCTGTGTCCACATGTCATTCTTTATGTCTGCATCTCTATTCCTGCCTTGTAAATCGGTTTATCTGTACCATTTTTTTTAGATTCCACACATATGCATTAATATACAATATTTTTCTTTTTCTAATTTCACTCTGTATGACTCTCTGTCTACATGCAGATGGTCAAGAAACACTTGAAAAGATGCTCAACATCACTAATTGTTAAAGAAATGCACATCAAAACCACAGTGAGGTATCACCTCACACCAGTCAGAATGGCCATCATCAAAAAAAAAAAAAAATCTATAAACAGTAAATGCTGGAGAGGATATTGAGAACAGGGAATGCTTTTGCACTGTTGGTGAAATGTAAATTGATATAGCCACTATGGAAAACAGTATTCAGGTTCCTTAGAAACTAAAAATAGAACTACCATATGACCCAGCAATCCCACTAATGGGCATATACCATGAAAACAAACCATATTTCAAAAAGACACAATGCACCCAAATGTTCACTGCAGTACTTTTCACACTAGCCAGGACATGGAAACAGCTTAAATGTCCATCAACAGGAGAAGGGATAAAGATGTGTTACATATACACAGGGGAATATTACTCAGCCATAAACAGAAGCAGTATTTGGTCATTTGTCATTTTTATTTAGTGGCAGACATCAGTGGTTCAGTAGATGGGGTATGTTACATGTGAAGCAGTCCTGGAGCTACACTGCACTGTGTTCAATAGACAATGAGCAGGACACAGCATCAGTCTTCCCTGATCAGGGGAGAAGTAGGCTCTGGTTTAGAAGGAGAACTGATGTCAGCTTGGCTCATCAGCTACCTGGGAAACCAGCTTATGGGCTATGTTGCTCATGGCCTCTAAGGCTAATGACCGTCAGTTGGGTAGATGTTTTCTTTCCTTTTTTTAAGATGTTTTCTTTTAATAAACTAGCAGGTGAAGCCATTCTGACATAAGCAGCAAAGGGCAAATGCATTCATGTAAGCAGGGTGTAAGCAAAGCAAGGAATGCTCAAGTAAGGGATATACAAAGAACAAGAGAACAGCCATTTTGAGGGGCCTAATCAAACACTCCACCCAACATGCCCTGATCAAGCCTTACATCTTAGTCTTCCCCCTTTCCTTGATATCCCTAAGGTCAGGTATGTAGAGGTAAACTACAACCAAGTACCACAAATGCAGTACAGGCGACAGCAGTTACTGAGAATCTAAGAAGGAGGCAAACTTTGGAGCCAGGCACTTTTTGGGTCAATATACGGAAGTACAGAAGATTGTTTTCTTTTAATAAACTAGCAGGTGAAGCCATTCTGACATAAGCAGCAAAGGGCAAATGCATTCATGTAAGCAGGGTGTAAGCAAAGCAAGGAATGCTCAAGTAAGGGATATACAAAGAACAAGAGAACAGCCATTTTGAGGGGCCTAATCAAACACTCCACCCAACATGCCCTGATCAAGCCTTACATCTTAGTCTTCCCCCTTTCCTTGATATCCCTAAGGTCAGGTATGTAGAGGTAAACTACAACCAAGTACCACAAATGCAGTCCAGGCGACAGCAGTTACTGAGAATCTAAGAAGGAGGCAAACTTTGGAGCCAGGCACTTTTTGGGTCAATATACGGAAGTACAGAAGATGACAACAAAGGCAGCTTGCTGTAGAACCAGCAACCAAACATTTCACAGTGAGCCTACTGTTGTCACCCGGTCCATGAACAGACCCCTTCTGCTCAGAGTAGAGACAAAATATGAGCTTTATCAGGCACAATACTGGGTATATCATGACCATTAAGCAAAATGCAAGCAGTAACAGCATTCTGAAATAACACTACTCCTGTCAGTAGGTTTTGTCCTGCCTGCAGGACCATACTGTACGTCCACCCTCAGTTGCAATTGCAGGTGACAAATACTGGAGCAGCAGTGTAGAAACAAACCACAAAGTTAGTATAATGGTGCCCTTCTCTAGTATGGGACCAGGAGGACTTAATTTTAGGTGAGTCTAGTAGACCAAAAGGACTTAATTTTAGGTGAGTCTAGTAGAACATATGGAGAAGGCAATGGCACCNTACTGGAGCAGCAGTGTAGAAACAAACCACAAAGTTAGTATAATGGTGCCCTTCTCTAGTATGGGACCAGGAGGACTTAATTTTAGGTGAGTCTAGTAGACCAAAAGGACTTAATTTTAGGTGAGTCTAGTAGAACATATGGAGAAGGCAATGGCACCCCACTCTAGTACACTTGCCTGGAAAATCCCATGGATGGAGGAGCCTGGAAGGCTGCAGTCCATGGGGTCGCTGAGGGTCGGACATGACTGAGCGACTTCACTTTCACTTTTCACTTTCATGCATTGGAGAAGGAAATGGCAACCCACTCCAGTGTTCTTGCCTGGAGAATCCCAGGGACGGGGGAGCCTGGTGGGCTGCTGTTTATGGGGTTGCACAGAGTCAGACACGACTGAAGTGATTTAACAGTAGCAGTGGCACATAGGTGAAATCTATAAGGCCCTTTCTAATCCCATTCCCCACAAACTCAAACTAAACGGGACTTACCTGCCAGTTCCAAGCCCATTTTCTTCTGTCTTCTCCTGGAGGTGAATCCTGTGGCAAGGGCAATAGTTCTTTGATGGTTAGCAGTTGAACTCAGACGATGTTCACTAGTGGCCTCTGGGTTACGATGGCATAAGCACTGGGTCAGTTGCTTCTGGCTCTGTCCATATTTTGAGAGGACAGGTTTCCCATCTCAGTTGCTATTTAAATAGCCAAGCAACAGTGACATTGTAGGCAAGTCGGAATGGCAGCATATGTCTTTTTACCAGTCCATTTCTGAACTTCATGGCCCATAAAGTGGATTCTTTGGTCACTATCAATGTCCATGGGTGTCCTGTATGTCACACAGCTGTTCTAGATCCTGCTGCTGCTGCTAAGTCGCTTCAGTCATGTCTGATTCTGTGCGACCCATACACGACAGCCCATCAGGCTCCCCTGTCCCTGGAATTCTCCAGGCAAGAACACTGGAATGGGTTGCCATTTCCTTCTCCAATCTTCTAGATCCTGTGTGGTGGTTTTTTGCACCACTCAAAGCCTTGGGTAGGTCTTTTATAATGTCTTCACTGTTGTAATGCATCATAGACTGAAAATAGTTGTTGTTTCATTGCACTCAATCCTTGCTCTGTCTCCTTCCAAAGCCGGGAATAGCAGCCCCAGGATACTCTTTCAAAATTTTGCTATTGCCACTGTCTCCAACCAAATTCTTCTTGGTAACTGACCATATCCCATTCACAAGCCTGTCCCAGAGTTCATATCTCAAAAGTGTACAGCTATAATCATTTAGGGGTGCTGGGTCTGGGGTATATTTGTATTTTGTAGATAATCCAGGTCCTTGAATTTTGTCTGTTTTCACCAGCCACTCCCATGCAATCAGATGAGCCATGAGCACAGGACTGCTACTTTTAAACTAAAGAGGCTCTCAAGTTAACAGGATATTCTCAATGTGTATAATATCATGTAAGAAACAAATCGCCAGTCTAGGTTTGATGCAGGTTACAGGATGCTTGGGGCTGGTGCGCTGGGATGACCCAGAGAGACAGTATAGGGAGGGAGATGCGAACGGGGTTTGGGATTGGGAACTCATGTACACCCGTGGTGGATTCATGTTGACATATGGCAAAACCAATACAGTATTGTAAAGTAAAATAAAGTAAAAAAAAAAAGAAAAGAAAGAGGACTACATCTCTTATAGTAGACAGCTGCCATAAATCCCCACAGGCTGGGGGATGGCCACCTTGGGATCATGCCACAGCTTTCTCTTCTCATCCTTACTTACCCACATCTCAGCACTCACAGGCATTTCCTCAGCCTCCTGGTTGGCTCAAGAGGTGTTGCACTGCATCCCACAGGCCTGCAAACCTTGTAGATGCCTGACCTCAAGACAGAAGACCCCAGAGACAGTGGCAGAAACATCAGTGGTTCGATATGGGGCATCTTACATCTGAAGCAAGGCCCTGCAATGACATCCCACTCAGTGTGATGGACAGTGAGAAGGATGTGGCAGGAGTCTCCGCTGCTCAGGGGAGAAGGGAGGTCTAGTTTAGAGGGAGAATTGATATCAACTTGGCTTTTCAGCTCCCCGGGAAACCGGTCTGTGGGACACGTTGTTCTCAGCCTCTCAGGTTAAGGTCCATCAGGAGGGAAGGGTTTTTTTTTTAATAGCTCAGCAGCTATTCTGACCTAAGGTTCTGGAGCAGGCATGTTCATGTGAATGGGGTTTAGATGAAGCAGGGCACTGGTTGAGCAGGGGATATAGAAATAGTAAGAGAATGACCATCTTGAGTGGCCTGACTATACAAGGATGTAATAGAATGTTTGTGTTGTGTGCTAAAAATTGCAGCACTCCTACCTAATTGTTCTTATGAGGCACCTGAGGCTAGTGACTTTAGCAGGTGAAAATAATAATTAATTGCCAAATAAGCACAATAGGGAGTTAATCCATTGTTTAAACAACCAGACACTGGAAGCATATTGACATGGTTCAAATCTTGGCTCTTTTACTTGATTACCTTCCTGGGAAACTTTCTCTATTTATTTGTGCCTCAATATCCTTATCTGTAAAATGGGAAAAAATATATATATACCCCCCTGAAAGAGTTGATGTTAGGGATCAAATGAGTAAATACAGGCAAATTTATTATACACTTAATGTGTGCATGTGTGCTAAGCCACTGCAATCATGTCTAACTCTCGGGGAGGCCAGGAAATGTAGCCTGTCAGGCTCCTCTGTCCATAGAATTCTCCAGGCAAGGATACTGGAATAGGCAGGTTTTTTATTACTAGTGTCACCTGGGAAGCCCATTTTATACTTTATGAAATATAGAAAATATTACCTATCATTATTATCAGCTTCTCATTTTTTCATTGTGTACTTTTGACAAAGCAGATTATAAAATAAAATTCTAATAAGAATACATATACAATTATTAAATTAAATGTACACACATACATACATCTGATCATAGGCATTCATATGTGTATAAGTCAAGAAAAAATGATTATTTTTTAATCCTTACTTAAATGCAACTCTGTAAAATGAAAAAGTGTGAGGAACGCTGGGCTGGAAGAAGCACAAGCTGGAGTCAAGATTGCCGGGAGAAATATCAATAGCCTCAGATATGCAGATGACACCATCCTTTTGGCAGAAAGTGAAGAGGAACTAAAAAGCCTCTTGATGAAAATGAAAGAAGAGAGTGAAAAAGTTGGCTTAAAGTTCAACATTCAGAAAATGAAGATCATGGCATTTGGTCCCATCACTTCATGGCAAATAGATGGGGAAACAGTGGAAACAGTGTCAGACTTTACTTTTGGAGGCTCCAAAATCACTGCAGATGATGATTGCAGCCATGAAATTAAAAGACACTTACGCCTTGAAAGAAAAGTTATGACCAACCTAGATAGCATATTCAATAGCAGAGATATTACTTTGCCGACTAAGGTCTGTCTAGTCAAGGCTATGGTTTTTCCAGTGGTCATGTATGGATGTGAGAGTTGGACTGTGAAGAAAGCTGAGCGCCAAAGAGTTGAGGCTTTTGAACTTTAGTGTTGGAGATGACTGTTAAGAGTCCCTTGGACTGCAAGGAGATCCAACCAATCCATTCTAAAGGATATCTGTCCTGGGTGTTCTTTGGAAGGAATGATGCTAAAGCTGAAACTCCAGTACTTTGGCCACCTCATGAGAAGAGTTGACTCATTGGAAAAGACTCTGATGCTGGGAGGGATTGGGGGCAGGAGGAGAAGGGGATGACAGAGGATGAGATGGCAGGATGGCATCACCGACTCAATGGACATGAGTTTGAGTGAACTCTGGGAGTTGGTGATGGACAGGGAGGCCTGGCATGCTGCAATTCATGAGGTCTCAAAGAGTTGGACACAACTGAGTGACCACACTGAACTGAAAATGAAAAAGCAAGAAACTTAGCTAAAAAACACATTGGGATTCCCAGCACTGTAAGATTATTAAAATGCTTTTAAGTGTAAAATGCCAAAAAAAAAAAAAGCATCCAATAATACCCTGAAGTGTTTTCATAGGAACAACTTAGTATTTTTTGTTATATATACATCAGAATATACAATAGTTTATTAGCCATGTAATTATAAAGGTATCCTAAAGGCATGCATGTAATTAGGTCCTTGTTAAGAAAAAGCCTACAGTTTGTTCAAAAAATAACCTTTTTTTTTTCTTTAGGTCAGTTAATAAAAACATAGCTTGGACTTTAAAAATCTGTCTACTGAAATGGTCCATATATTTCTTAATTTCCAAATGTCCTAGTGTCTGTACACAGTCATTAGAATAAAGAATGGGAACTTTTATTCATTTAAAAAGATTTCCTCCTACCATTGGAAAGTATTGCTGAAGAATACTGATGATTTATTAATTGAATATAATTTTATATCCACTTTACTCAAATGCAAAAATTGTGTTTTTTTAAGCTTTTTAATTTACATTGAAATATAGCCAATTAACAATATTATGATAGTTTCAGTTGAACACCAAAAGGACACAGCCAAACATATATATGATCATTTTCCCTCAAACTTCTCTCCCATCCAGGCTGCCACATAACACTGAGCAGAGTTCCCTGTACTATGCAATAGGTCCTTGTTGGTTATCCATTTTAAATATAGTTGTGTGTACATGTTAATCTCAAATTCCCTAACTATCTCTTTCTCTCTTCCTTCCTCCCTGGTAACCATAAGTTCATTCTCTAAGTCTGTGAGTCCATTTATATTTTGTAAATATGTTCATTTGTACTATTTCTTTTTAAATTCTGCATATAAGGGATATCATATGACATTTCTCTTTCTCTGGCTGATTTACTTCACTTAGTATAACAGTCTTCAGGTTCAACCATGTTGCTGAAAATGGCATGATTTCTTTTTAATGGCTGAGTAATTGTTGCAGAACACTGCTGACTGAATAATTGGATATAATTTTTACATCCACTTTATTCACTTGCAAAAAAAGGTATTTATAGTCCAGCTTTGGTAGGTAAATTAGTATCAACTCACATTTTAATATAATAGTTTGAAAAATGAGTGTTTCTACTTTGTTATTCTACTAAATTCAAAGGCATTAATCTCCAGCCTTTAAACTTTAAATTTTAGGGCAGGCAAATGGTCATTTATTACGGGATTACAGCTCTATATCAAAAATTACATATTATATATAAGGACAACATTCTTTACATTTTGTGTTGTATGGTTCAATTTTTTTTAACTTAAACATCAATACACTCTCACAACATTTTCATAGAACATGGACCTTATTTGATTTCTTTTTGGTACCTCAAAGAACAGCTCATCTAAAATTTTGAATTTGAGATGCCAAATGTAATATTTTCTTCCTAATGTCGCCAACTCATTGGGGAAAAAAAAAAACAAACCCTGTTTCTGGAAAGATTGAGGGTAGGAGAAGAGATTGATGACAGCGGATGAGCTGGTTGGATGGCATCATCGACTCAATGGACATGAATTTGAATAAACTCTGGGAAATAGTGAAGGACAGGGATACCCGGCATGCTGTAGTCCATGGAGTCACACAAAGTTGGACACGACTGAGTGACTATACAACAAAATATAATTCAAATCTTTGAGGCCCAACGATACACATTTTGCAGGCTTCCTGAGTGGTACCGTGTATGTGAGAGCTGGAGGACAACTATGAATAGATGAGTTCAGTTCAGTTCAGTTCAGTTGCTCAGCCAGGTCCGACTTTTTGCGACCCATGAACCGCAGCATGCTAGGCCTCCCTGTCCATCACCAACCCCCAGATTTTACCCAAACTCATGTCCATTGAGTCGTTGATGCCATCCAATCATCTCATCCTCTATCGTTTCCTTCTCCTCCTGCCTTCAATCTTTCCCAACATCAGGTGGCCACAATATTGGAGTTTCAGCTTCAACATCAGTCCTTTCAATGAACACCCAGGACTGATTTCCTTTAGGATGGACTGGTTGGATCTCCTTGCAGTCCAAGGGACTCTCAAGATTCTTCTCCAACACCACAGTTCAAAAGCATCAATTCTTTTGTGCTCAGCTTATGAGTGGCCCAGGATAAATGTGATGAGAGTTAAAGAACTGACCACTCTGACCAGGAGCCTGGAGTGCTACTAAGCAGTGGAGTGCATGGTCAGCTTGCAATTCAGAGGATCCTTCCNCACAGTTCAAAAGCATCAATTCTTTTGTGCTCAGCTTATGAGTGGCCCAGGATAAATGTGATGAGAGTTAAAGAACTGACCACTCTGACCAGGAGCCTGGAGTGCTACTAAGCAGTGGAGTGCATGGTCAGCTTGCAATTCAGAGGATCCTTCCAGAGACTGTGGCTTGGCCTCTGGAGTCAGGAGGATTCTGTTTTGATCCAGGAGATACAAGATGAGGATTTGAACTATGCCCACTGCTATAGGAATGGAGAGAAGAGGGTAGACATGTCAGATTTTTAGGTATTAAAGTAAATCATTGAAGAGTGTTGCAAAACATTCTTCTTGCCTCATATTATACATGTCAGTCCTTCATTTCTCTCCAGCTTTAAATATAAGAAAGAGCTATCATTCCATGTCATATATTATACAATACATAATTTTGTCAGCCTGATCATTTAAGAGCCCATGCTAGGAACATTCTTTTATGTCTTGGGAGAGTCAAGCTCACTACAAGCACTAACTTTCTAGATTTTTCAAAAATTGCTTTACTCCTTCTATCAGTGTCTATTTCTGTCTGCAATATCTCATTTAGGTTTCTTTGGTCATCATAGGCCCAGCACAGCACTTGCCATAGTTTACCTTTCTTTACAAACTACAACTGTCTCCTTCCTCTAAACTAACATAAGATTACCTGCACTCTCTTCCCCTTTTCCTCTGGCTCTCATTTCCTTACCTGATCTGCTGTGCAGATTGAGATTCAGGAACCAACAATGTCTCCTAGGAGTGCCATCGACAGTCTTTGCACACATGTTGCAAATGAATTTTGACCAGGAGCACCTACACAAACAATATTTTATAGTAAGCTTAGAAAGAGTCATTTTTATGTATATCATACTGGAGGTAAAAGCATTAACATATGAAGGAGAATCATTGCTAACAGCAAATGTTTATTATGTATTTATTGTGAGCTAAGTGTTGTTATATAAACTAAAGAGAGTAAAATGCATGATTTGAAGAGATTTACAACTCTATTGAACAGGCTGAATCAGCCATTCTGACTGGTGTGAAATGGTACCTCATTGTGGTCTTGATTTGCATTTCTCTGATAATGAGTGATGTTGAGCATCTTTTCATGTGTTTGTTAGCCATCCGTATGTCTTCTTTGGAGAAATGTCTATTTAGTTCTTTGGTCCACTTTTTGATTGGGTCGTTTATTTTTCTGGAATTGAGCTGCAGGAGTTGCTTGTATATTTTTGAGATTAATTCTTTGTCTGTTGCTTCATTTGGTATTATTTTCTCCCATTCTGAAGGCTGTCTTTTCACCTTGCTTATAGTTTCCTTTGTTGTGCAGAAGCTTTTAATTTTAATTAGATCCAATTTGTTTATTTTTGTTTTTATTTCCAACATTGTGGGAGGTCAGTCAGAATCCTTTTTTATAGGTCACTCTGTGACTGAATATAAAATGAAATCATTTATTCATTTAACAAGTACATGTTAAACAGGAGACTCTGTTTCATACATGGTGTTAGGGGATAGACATTAGAAAAAGAAATCCAGATTTCCACTTTCTTAGAGTTTATACTTTAGTGGGTGAGGTGAAGGGGAAGAAAAGATGCATAAGTAAATAGATGGTAAAATTCCAAAGAGTGAGACCACCAGTGCTAAGACCCTAAGAAGAAAAATTTTAGCCTGTTGAAGGCACAGAGAGAAACCCCATGTGGCTGGAATGCTGTGACCCAGATGAAAAATGTGAGAAGAAAATTGGGAAAGATAAGCAGTTAACATCAGCTCATGTTGCTTAAATTTTCTTTTTACCAGATAATATATCAAGCACCTTTTGTATATGAATGCTCTTAAGATAATAACCTTAAAATATTGGGATTAGTATTACTCTTATTTTACAAGTAAAGACATGGCATCTTGCTCTACACTGCCTCTGTATGTGGTGGACTCAAGATTGTAGTTCAAATATTTTGGTTCCAAACTTGATGTTAACTTGAGGAAGGAGTAGTCCAGTTATAGAAAATTAAGGTGAAGAAAACAAGAAAGAGGAGAGAGAAGGAAGGGGAAGAGGATATAGAGGAGAAGGAAGAGAGGAGAGGGAAAGAAAACAGCTGAAAGATAATATAGCATGTATCATATACTCTAATTCATGCAGAATTATTTGAAAACATGTAGGTACACAGAAATTAGAAAATATAAACACTCACTTACCTTGAGATGACCATAACATATTTTTAAAAAGTAAGTGTACACCCGTGGTAGATTCATGTTGATGTATGGCAAAACCAATACAATATTGTAGAGTAAAAAAATAAAAAATATTTAAAGAAAAAAAAGGTAAGTCATAGACAAATATGTATAGAATGATTTTTTTTAGTTAAAAACAGATATCACATATAGAGTTGTGCTTTTATATATTTCATACATGAAAAGATATAATCATGGAGATATGTACACATTAAATTTAACAACATTGGATATCTTTAAAGAAGGCAGTAAAATACACCATACTGATAAGAAACCAAAGATAGAAAAATGAAAAAGTGGAAGAGAGACTGTAACTACAAGTAACCTTTCTTTTCATCTGTCAGTGGGTATGTTTATAAAATATATGATATATCTAAAAATAAAAGCATAAGGATTTTGGCATCAGACTGGATGATGAGACTCTTTTCAAGGTTGTAGGCTAAACATTGTGCAAAGTAATTATCATTTTAGATGGAATAGTGTGACATTTACTTTATTAGTTGTAGTAATTGTTAACAAAGAACTGTTAATTTGCAGATTCCTGAAGGAAAATTAGGGAGATATTTTAATCCATTCTGAGCATCGTTTATTTCCTTATTTCCCACTACTCTTCAGTCTTAGTTGTCCCTATGTCCTTGGATAACCAATGTGTAGTTCTTCTATTATATCTCTCTTTGCTTTGATTTTTGTGTGTACCATATGGAGGTTTCTCTGGGTGCAGAAGGGTGAGAAGGGGCATCATCTTATCTTAGACTCAGTCCTCTCCTCAGTGACAGTAATGGACTTTTAGGCTAATTGATTTATTTGCTAATGTGTTTATTGCTAATACATACATTTCTTTAAGTAAAATGACACTATATTCCATTTTGTACTTTTAAGATAAACTGTTTTAGGTTTGCTTAGAAAATAAAACTAGTGGTGAGAGTGGAAACAGAGTAGGTGAAGTTATGGATAAAATGGAAATGAGTTGATCATCTTGAAGCTAGCTAATGGATAAAAGGGAGCACATTACAGTATTTGCTGCTTTTGTATATGTCCGATATTTTATAGAAAGAGAAAGAGACAGAGTATTAAAAGACTGAGATAAAAACCTTAAAATTTTAAAGCTTCCATTATCATGGTGTTCAGGGCGGAGCTTACTAGAAATGTTAGAGAAAAACTGAAAAGAATTATCAGAGTGTCCCTTGGTGTTCTAATAAAATAAATGAACAGAAAACCTCCAGAAGTAATCACTGAACCAGAAAAAGGAATATCTTTTCGCTGGTGAAAAAAGTCTGGAAAGGGGCAGGTGCAGGCTGGGGCAGTGGGCCCATGACACCACAGTGCCTTAGTCTCCTTCCCTGTTTTTCTGCTCTGTGGTCCTTAATGTGCGTCTGCTGTCTTCATGGTCAGTTCCTATAGCTCAAAGCACCACATTTCAGGCATTAAGATGAAAAATGTGTGTGTGTGTGTGTGTGTGTATGTGCTCAGTTGTGTCTGACTCTTTGCAATCCCATGAACTGTAGCCTGCTCTGTCTCTTATACACATCTAGATGTGTATAAGAGACAGGTTCCTATAGCTCAAAGCACCACATTTCAGGCATTAAGATGAAAAATGTGTGTGTGTGTGTGTGTGTGTATGTGCTCAGTTGTGTCTGACTCTTTGCAATCCCATGAACTGTAGCCTGCCAGGCTCCTCTGTCCATGGAATTTTTCAGGCTGGAATACTGGAGTAGGTTGCTATTTCCTACTCCAAGGGATTTTCCCATCCTAGGGATTGAACCTCTGTCTCTTGCACCTCCTACATTGGCAAGTGGATTCTTTACCACTGGGCCACCTGGGAACCCCAAGAGGAGGAAGAAGAAGGTAACAAAAAAAAAGAGTATCGCCCACATATGAAAAATAAAACTCTCTCTGGCAAATTTCCATTCCATTTTCCAGAATTTTGTCATATAAAAACTACAAGGGAACATAAAAAATTTAATCTTAAGCTGGAAACACTACTGTCCATCCTAAATATCGTGGGAAGGTTAAAGAGAATGTACACTGGGTGGGCAGGTGATAATGCCTGCCAGTCTACCTCTCTTGCTGTACAGCATCCTTAAGCAAACTTCTTCCCAAACTTACAACATGATTGCTCCTTCTTACCTCTCTTATGAGAGACAAGAGCCTGAACTTGAATCTTGTTTTTGTACCTCACCAAAGCTGAGCGCCAAAGAACTGATGCATTTGAACTGTGGTGTTGGAGAAGACTCTTGAGAGTCCCTTGGACTGCAAGGAGACCCAACCAGTCCATGCTGAAGGAGATCAACCCTGGAATTTCTTTGGAAGGAATGATGCTAAAGCTGAAACTCCAGTACTTTGGCCACCTCATGCGAAGAGTTGACTCATTGGAAAAGACTCTGATACTGGGAGGGATTGGGGGCAGGAGGAGAAGGGGACGACCGAGGATGAGATAGCTGGATGGCATCACCGACTCGATGGACATGAGTCTGAGTGAACTCTGGGAGTTGGTGATGGACACGGAGGCCTGGCGTGCTGTGATTCATGGGGTCTCAAAGAATCGGACACAACTGAGTGACTAAACTGAAAGTTCAGACTTTTAGCTTTATCTGAAAGAAACTCCAATTTTAAGATTTCTGCAATAATTTAGTTAAGATAACAGAGAATGCTCACAGATTACTTAGAGGAGAGCACATTCAGAGGAGTGCATGGAAGAAAAATCTGATCTGTTAAAAACCAAGTACCAAGATATTGAAAAATCGTGATGAGAGACAGATAATGTGAGAATTAACCAAAAAAGTGGAATGCTAAAGAAAATTTTTGGATAGAGATTCACTAGATCTAATAAATATTGAGTGGATGGCAGGATATCAGGCAATTAAAGAGAGAATCAAAGGTGATGCCTACGTTTAATATGCTAGGAACAGGTAAAAGGAAGCTCCTCATTTTTCTCCTCTACAACTTCTGTTATCTCTGAGAAAGGATATTCAGAAAGAGTTTGCAAAGAAAAGAATGGAACTATTGCAATAAGGAGAATGCTCTGACCATAAGATCTGCAAGTTTCACTAAATAAAAGGGATTTCTACCTAAACTGTGTTGGAAGTGGATTGAAAGAGTGGCATGATTGGACAGCGGATCAGAGGAAGCTTTGCCCTGAGTCCTGACTATTTGCAGGAGGGGTTGTGTGTTGGAAGAGGCTGAAGATGGGTCAGAGTTGAGGGGTCCGGGTGAAGGAGAGAAATTAAGTCAAATTTTTGTTATCAAGCATTTTGCTTCAGATGATCAGTGGGGATAAAACAGCACAGCTAATTTATGTGAGAGGCACAGAATATGAATATGGAGGGCTGGCCTTGGCATAGGAGAGCAAGGGATTGCCCAGGATTCCTATATAAGTCATGCAGAAGGGTAGTTCATTGCAGTGAGTCATTCCCTGGAAAACAAAAGGGATGAATAGGTTTCTTAACCTTTTAAAAACAGTGCTTAGGTAAAGTTCAATGTTGTCCCCTATTCCAGATATGTTTTCTCTTTGTAGCTGTTCTCCCCAGGCACACACTTTTAAAGTTAGATTCAAAGAGCAAAAGAGATATAGCATTCTTTTCTAAACTGGAAAATTCTAGGCAGGGATACAAGATGCCAAATGCCAATATCTGTGCTCAGTGATGATAAGGAGCTATGATGTTAAATGTTACTCCCCAGCATTTGGGTAGAAGTGGTTGGGTTGAAGTAGGAGGTATCGTAATTCATCCTTCATCTGTTCTAGGATTCATTTTCCTCGAGGGAAGAAAACACAGTTATTAGAGAAGGTAGGATAATAAATTATTCTGGGAAACCAAAGACAACAGCTACTAAAGTCCATGATACTTTGTTTCTTTATGATTATTTTGTAAATTTTACTTTGAATCATGTACAACTTGGAAATGATTTACTGAAACCTGAAGACATATAGTATCTGCCTCAACAGCTAAATATCTTTGATATTTGAATGCCTCCACACATCTTTCCATTGCTAGTGGTAGAGGTCTTTGTGTCTCTCATTTCAGTGTGCACAAAGATGAATGTCTGTTCACGTTGCCTCAGCTTGCCTCTTCCATTATTCAAAGGGGCTCTGTGTGATACTGACACTTTAAACTAGTCCATGAAATAGGGTTCAGTCTGAAGTCTTATATTACATTTAAGACATCTAGCTTGCTGTTATTGTAGCTACCCTGTGCCTAATGGGAAACAGAAACAGTTATTCTTAAAGAACTATAACACTATATACGAGAATAATAAATGACATATCATCAATCAGGCATGTGTAATATAAGAATGGCTTATATTATGTACTTTCATAACTAATGTTTTTCAAACATGTAAAATTAGATTCTCAAGTGTTTACAAGAGAATTCTCAGTGGGATTTTTCATTCCCATTTTGCAGAGAAATTGGTAATGAGTGAAAGGGTACACTTTAAAAATAGATCCCTAAAAGTGAAACCAAAATCCAGTATTCTGCCTTTTCAGAAAACATTATACCAGGGTCACTTTTATTTTTACAAGTGAAAATCAAATTCCCTGAACTGGATTTTGAAACATTTGGAGACTTGGAATGTTTAAGAAAGGGTCTTTTTATTTATTTATTTATTTTTCAATTTTTATGTTTTATCAAGGTGAGTTCTAAAGTACTAAAAACTAGCCACTAGTAAAAATGTTCTTGTTGAATATTTTCTGCATTTCTCTTGGTACTAAAAAGTAAAAATAAGAAAGTTATACCTGATCCTAATTATAGGTAACTGTCACCAATGCTTCCCATTATTTTCCCCTCACAATATTATAGGAATGTGATAACTTTCTTTACTTAACTTTTTAAGAGCATTTTACTTAGTAAGCACCTATTCTATAAACATAATGTATGGTCAGGATTACTAGATGATAGTTTAGACTTTTTGAAAAACTATGTAGATTGTTGAAGAAATGGCTCAAAACCTGAAAAAAGGTAAGTTTACATCCTGAATTTACTAGTTGATATGTGAACTTGCCTAATTTTTTTAGGTTATTTCTGTTTATTCCTGCTTTGTTTTATTTCTGAGATGCCATGTGGATTTTAAGAATTTTAAAATATACAAAGTACCTGGCATGGTAGCCTAATAGTTATTTGGTAACTATTAAAATCCCATCTTAAGTTTTGAACTTTTCCTACAATGTTCCTCATTTTAA
>SJYT01050543.1:59031-86840 GCA_006410635.1 Cephalophus harveyi | reverse complement strand
CCATCTTAAGTTTTGAACTTTTCCTACAATGTTCCTCATTTTAAAAAAAAATAACTTTGAAGTAATCTCTGCTACCCCTTTGGAAATTTTATTTTATTTACTTTTAATTCAAATATAGTTCATTTACAATGTTGTCCCAATCTCTGTTATACAACAAAGTGATTCAGTTATGTGTATGTAAAATATATACATACACATAAAATATATATATATATTTAAAATATATATATATTATTTTACATTATGTTTTATCCCAGGAAAATAGATATAGTTTTTTAAATATATATATATATTATTTTACATTATGTTTTATCCCAGGAAAATAGATATAGTTCCCTGTGCTATACTGTAGAAACTTGTCTATCCATTCTAAATGTAATAGTTTGCATCTACCAACTTCAAAACCCCAGTCTATCCCTCTCCTTCTACCACCCCCATCCTTTGGTAATGTAAGTCTGATCTCTGCATCTGTGTTCCACTTTGGAATTTGATTGTGGCTAACTGAATTTCCTATATGTACCTCCAAAGAAGAGGCTGCTGCAAGCTGTTTTCTTTTATATGTATGTGTATTTCCTAAAGCTCCTACTTTGATGAAGACCAGACTGTTGTCACTAAGGAAATATATCCTGGCTGGGATGGGCTAAAAATGAAGCCACCAGCCAATGCTGCTGGAGGTGAACCCTCTGGAATCTCAAGCAATTTTTGAATTCTGGAGCCTTTATTTCACTTTTTGTCTTTGAGAAAGATGCTCTGTGGAGCATCTGGGTAAAATATTTTCTCCTGATTTTATGTGTTCATAAACTCAGTTGTTTAGCAATGCCAGAAAAAGTTGAAAAAGACTCTTTCTATACAATCTTCAGTATATGTGAACAGCCTTTCAACTTTTACTGCTCTTTCAATTCTTTGGTGGAGATTTGTAAAACTACTCTTCTTCAGATATTCTGATTCACCTGATCTAGGATGGTATGGTTTATATCTGCTTTTAAAATCCCATGACTGATTTTGGTATTCATCAAAATTTAAAAGCTCTTGTTATTACATCTTCAACATGAAACTGAAGACATATGCTGACTTCTTAAAGGAATTAGAAAGTAGAGATGCACAACTACAAAGATGCCCAAATATTAATATTGTATACTAAGTCAGGTTTGTTCCTTGGCTCTTGACCATCCAATATTTCTCCATAATTAAGTGTAAATAGTATTAAATGTGTCAGAGTAGCTGAGATATAATCCTAATGGTCTCCCATTTTGAATTTCCTTTTTAGGGTAAGATTTATAATTAATACTTAGCACATGTCAGCTATCAAACTTAATGTTTGGTATAGATTACCTGGGATGTTAATTGTCCTTATCTGATACCTAAGGAAAGTGATCTTAGTGGGGTTAGTTGAAAATTGTTGACAGAATGTCCAAATTCATATTTGTTAACAAGATGCATAAAAAGAGTGTCAGTCTGATTCCAGTCAATTACAAATATTGATCTTCCTCTTCTGAACTTGTCATCCTCTACAAGGGTCAATTGAAAACTAAATCTAACTTTTGGCTCTCTGTTCTGCCTAATTTCCAGCATGCTTCCTTTCTACTCTCTCCACTAAGGTCCTGAAACTCTCATTTATTGAAGGTCCAATTTCTAGCCATTACTTATAATAGAGCTTTTAGACAATCATGAAAAGAAAGTTAAACTTACCTGTTGGGGACAGAATTAAACAGCTGTGGTACATTTATTTAGAGGAAAAAATGTATCAGAATGATGTATAATAAAATCTTCTATTACAGTATAACTTGTAACTATTCATAAGAACTTGTAGTAAAGTTTCTCTGAGGTAGAAGCATACAGTAGTGGTACTTATAAATCTCCATAGTATACAGTCTCTGAAATATGCATATTTCTATACATTTATATATCCCTCCTGTGTGTATATGTATGTGTACTATATGCATATCAAAATTATATACTCTAGGAATTTATAAATGTACATTTTATTTGAAAAAATTTATATAATGAAAAGCTTCTTTGATAAATCATCAGCTCAGTCATGTCTGCCTCTTTGTGACCCTGTGGACTGTAGCCTACCAGGCTCCTGCCTCCATGGGATTCTCCAGGCAAGAATAGTGGAGTGGGTTGCTATTTCCTTCTCCAGGAGATCTTCCCGACCCAGGGATCGAACTTGGGTCTCCCACATTGCAGGCAGACCTCTGTCAGAATAGTGTTGAATTGTGTAAGAAATATGGAGCATTGCAAACAAGGATAATTATTTTTAGCAGTACTTTTTTATAGAGTAAAAGAGCAAACATTTATGATATTTCTGTGGCCATCTGAGATATCATAAAAATAGTATTAGGTATAAAAAGACACACTGAAAATTGTATTTTCTAAATGTTAGGACCTAATTTTGGGAAGACAATGTCAAAAGAGATATTTGAAGGAGATTTATTCGCTTGATTAACATAAGAATGTCATTATCTGAGAACAATGAAAGATTGTAGCTTGACAACCTGTTGATCAAGAGACAATGACATGATAAATAAGCATAGAAAATAGGAATGCAGTTTAAAGTATCTTAGCTCTTTCAGAAGTGAAGGAATAATCCAGGGGATGATAAAGTCAATGCAACACATAACAATTATTCTGGTAAGCTATAGAATCTCTGCTATTTGAGTAGATGACATGGAAAGTAAAGAATAAACTCTTCTTATTTCTTGTTAAGATGAGCCCAAACATAACTGATTGTTTTAATAAAAAAAAAAAAAGAATCCAGTTTTGTGCTGCTAGTATTTGGCAGTGAAAGACACAAGCTTCTTTAATATTTTTGATCTTAACAGACCAACCACCAAAACTGACCCAATCTTGGCAACATTTTAACAATTTCTCTGTTTTTTATTTTTTCCTGGATTCTTTTTTGATGGGATTATAATTTTAGGTAGTTAAACTTTCTTTTTACAAACTACAACTTTCTATTTCATCATTTTATGACTCAATTTTACATTTTAAACACAACAGACACTTTAGGATGCAATGATTCTCTTTTACTCTTAAAAAAAAAACTACATGCTTTTTCTTTGCATATAAAAATTTTCTTTTCTGTCAATACTGATTTGAATGTATTTTAAATTAGCCATATGAACATGAGTTTTGGTAACTAACTTCTACTTTACAGAGTGAAATGGGATTTAGTCCTGACACACCAACAAAGCTAATAATACTATACCTAATGGCCATACACACTGTTTTTACAACTTCTTAAAAAGACTAAAATGAAGACATTTGAGAACATGGCCCAAAGAAATAGCTGCTGCTGCTGCTGCTGCTAAGTCGCTTCAGTCGTGTCCGACTCCGTGCGACCCCATAGATGGCAGCCCACCGGGCTCCCCCATCCCTGGGATTCTCCAGGCAAGAACACTGGAGTGGGTTGCCATTNATATTATGTTATGCTCTTTAAAATCAGGCAAAATAGCTGTATAAAAACCTAAAATATCAAAATAGCCTGGTTTGTCTAAGGATTTACTTTAATAACATGACCTTGGTTTATTTTAGAAAATTCTTATCAGCTAAAATTTTCAGTAAGAAATCATTTTTTGTGTATGTATATACATTTTAATTGTTGTTTCTTTCCCAAAAAGGGTAACAGGTTAAAAGTTCAATTTCTTTATTTTCTGGATTCAGTCTACAAAACCATGTTATATATTTATATACCTAACACCTTCTAGCAACTTTTGACCATGATTTTAAGAAGAGATGGAGACTTTGAATTAATATGTGGATCCTTTTACAAATTTGACTAGTCAGTTACCTTTAATAATAATACAAATACTTTCTTTTGTAATTTTTACTAAAAGACACTATTTCATATGTATTTAAATAACACTTAGAAGGCTAATAAAGTAAAAGTTGTCACTCTAATGATTTCTTCAGCTCAGTTCAGTTGCTCAGTCATGTCCAACTCTTTGTAACCCCCTGGGCTGCAGCACGCCAGGCCTCCCTGTCCATCACCAATTCCAGGAGTTCACTGAAACTCATGTCCATTGTGTTGGTGATGCATTCCAACCATCTCACCCTCTGTCGTCCCCTTCTCTTCCAGCCCTCAATCTTTTCCAGCATCAAGATCTTTTCCAATGAGTCAGTTTTTTGCATCAGGTGGCCAAAGTATTGGAGTTTCAGCTTTAGCATCAGTCCTTCCAATGAATGTTCAGAACGGATATCCTTTAGGATGGACTGGTTAGATCTCCTTGCAGTCCAAGGGAAACTCAAGAGTCTTCTCCAACACCACAATTTAAAAGCATCAATTCTTCAGCACTCAGCTTTCTTTCTAGTCCAACTCTCACATCCATACATGACTACTGGAAAAAACAGTTTTGACTAGACAGACCTCTGTTGGCATAGTAATATTTCTGCTTTTTAATATGCTGTCTAGGTTGGTCATAACCTTTTTCCAAGGAACAAGCATCTTTTAATTTCATGGCTTCAGTCACCATCTGCAGTGATTTTGGAGCCCCCCAAAATAAAATCTCTCACTGTTTCCATTGTTTCCCCATCTATTTACCATGAAGCAATGGGACCAGATGCCATGATCTTAGTTTTCTAAATGTTGAGTGATTTCTTGAGACCTTTGAAATGCTCTGACTTGTAATATAAACCAATTTAGCATATAGCTTATCTTTGTGGAATAGAAAAATCCCAAAATAATAAGTAAGTATGGCAGTTTGCTTCCTATAAAGGAAATCTGGATTTGGTAAGCAAGCAAGTAATCCTAAAGTTCTCTGAGCCCCTCACTAACTCAGGCTCATTCCAGTTTACCACTCCTCCACTGCTAACATCTGGCCATTCTGATCAGATTCTTCTGATCTTCAATGGCTGCTTGAACCTGTCACCACACCTAAGTTCCAGGAAAGAGAATGCAAGAAAGAAGAAAAACGACAAACCCCCTGTGTCTCCAAAAACACTTTCTGCAAACTTTATACACTACAACACTCACATCTAAGTAGTTAAAACTTGGCCCCAAGGTCACCAGTAACAGAACAGGGACTGGAGGTTTATATGGTCTTTTAGATGTATAGAACCAAGAGGTTTTACAGCTAAAGATAAAGGGAGTAATGGTCATTTGGTGGTAATGAGTGACCTCTAACACATGAAATTATCTATGCTAAATCTAAGTTTAATACCATGTGTTTTCAATGATCTCTCAAGGCTGTGTTTGCTGTTGTCTTCTCGCTTGATGGAGTCTTAATAACAGACAAGAACCTGAGCAGATTGCTGGCCAGATTCTTGTCTCACCAGTGGGACTCACTGTGCACTATTTATTGTTCCAGTGTTATTGTGGCTTCACATTCTGTGTTGCTTAGATTCAAATTACTAACTACATGATTGGTCGGACACTCATGGAAGTTGAAAGTCAGCTCATTCCACCCAATGTGCTAATCAATGACTAAACTTTACAACTGGTATGACTGATAAGATATTTAAATACTTTCTCATAGAACCAATAAAGATTTGTTTCTCTCATAGCTTTGTCTTTGTTCCAACCTACAATGTCATTGAACTACAAGAGAGTTTTAAGAGTTATTTAAACTCTTGGATGCTAGGGCATATTTCAAGAACATGTTTTGCCAAATTTATGGAGACACATTCTTGTTTCAGAACTGAATGTAAATTGTAGTCACACATATGGATGCTCCCTGCTGAGAACTGGACTTTTGAAAAATAAATGGCTAAAAACTCATGTTCTGTAAAAAGGTAAAAAAGCAACTCCATCTGTTTTTCACTTCAGGCTAAAAGTCTCCAGCTTATTTCTTCTCATGAATATATCACAGCTGAAGTCTAGCAACTGGCTAACATCTAACTTCATAAGAAATAGAACCAAATGGCTTGTCATTTCTATTTTTCAGGGAAAAAACTTTCTCTCTCCTAGAAAAAGATAAAAATGAAGTATAGCAAAAAGTATGAAATTTTACTCTCCACCCCTAAATATTAGATATAGACTCCATCACTGTTTTCAATATTCAATTTTGACCTTACTGCAATATGGTGCTTTTAAAATGTAAAGAGGTTCAGTTGCTTAGCTGAGGAACTGGATTCCCGTGTAGTAATTTTGTAAACCCTTTCTAGGGACACATTTTCAGTTAATGGGGTCCTTTAGCTTTCTAAGGTAACAAGGAAAATGAAAGATTCTGGCATACAGAAATGTACAATTTTATTATTGCAAAATTCTATCATGAGCATTATTGGCAGAAATTACTTCTACTCCCTCCAAAAATGGCTATTCTGAGCAAAATTTATTAAAGAATTAAAGGTTTCCTCTTGTGGAATCTCACAACCCCAGCCCTGATTTAACTTCATCTGATAATTATTACAGTTAAAGGTCTCTTCATAGTTGGAGTCTTGCTTTTTCTGAGTTTTGGTTTTATATCTAAGAAGTTTGGCCTGAGAATCACTATTCATACACTTTTGTTTTTACTATCATCAAATACTGTTTGAGGGGCCATATACAAATCCAGTGCTCTACAGGATATTGGTAAAAGCTTTACTGAAGCTTTACTGATCATCAGTTAGCACCATCAGTTAATACTTGTTGGAACTTAGAGACTGTTGCAGTATAGATATATATATTTTTCTCTTTGATTTTATCTTTGTTTTTCTAATTCCCTACAGTGTCATATAATTTCTGGTCATGAATCTATCTACTTTTATAGATTTTAAATTTATCCCAAAATTCAAAGAAACCCTCTCTTTCTCCTGAGGAGCTGAAATTGATTTTATCTCACACATCTTATCTCAGTTTATTAATGTGGCTTTTTTCAGATTTATGGCTGTTAACTCTTCTGCTCAGTTCCTTCTTGACTGCTAGTACTTGTGAATTTTTCATTCAAGAGACTCCAGATTTTCTTTAAAGATTCTTCCAATTCATATGAAGGGTATTAAAAAAAAAAAAAAAAACTATCTGTAGAAGCTGCTGCTGAAACTTCTAACCAGGCAAGTGGAAACACTCTGACTGGGGAATTCCATTAGGAATGTATTAAAGGTTGAAAAGTGCTATTAGATCTTGGAGTGAGTCTCCTGAGAAAGTGAGAAGGAAAAGCAATCTTCTTGCTTCCTTCTCAAAAAAGGACACTTCAGTGCCTCTCTACACAAATATTGTCAAATAGCCAGTTTGCAAAACTGTCCCTTATTACGCTCTGTTCACCTGCTACAGGTGTGAGTTTTTGTGGATTTTAGTTGTTGTTGTTGCTTGTTTGTTTTGTTTCCCTCTCTTCAATAAAGAAAAAAAAAGTCATCACTGCCTTTCTGTTCAATTCTAAGGGCTAGAATCACCTGCAACAGCAAAGTTGCAATATTGTCTAAGCTATTGGATTGGATAGTTAATTGGATAGTTAATAGCTATTGGATTAGTTNGTTGTTGCTTGTTTGTTTTGTTTCCCTCTCTTCAATAAAGAAAAAAAAAGTCATCACTGCCTTTCTGTTCAATTCTAAGGGCTAGAATCACCTGCAACAGCAAAGTTGCAATATTGTCTAAGCTATTGGATTGGATAGTTAATTGGATAGTTAATAGCTATTGGATTAGTTAATGCTAATTTCCTTATCTATCAAAACAGATTCATACGATCTATTTGATAGTGTGGGTGTTAGGATTAAATTTAAAATGTTTTTCAGTTCCTGGCATAAAACAAAAACTAAAATAATAGTTTATTCTCTTCCCCACATTTTTGGAATTAGAAGGGGACCTTTCAAGAGGAAAAGTGTGGAAAAAATAGAAAAACTGTAGAGAACCAGTTGGTCATCTAATGCAAACAACTGATTCATTGGAAAAGTCCCTGATGCTGGGAAAGATTGAGGGCAGAAGGAGAAGAGGGCATCAGAGGATGAGATGGGTGGATGACATCACTGATACAATGGACATGAACTTGGGCAAACTTTGGGAGATGTTGAGGCAAAGTGATGCCTGTCATGCTGCAGTCCATGGGATCACAAAGAGTCAGACACAACTGGGCAACTGAAAAACAACAAGAGAACCAGATTGTTGCATCCTTTTGTTTTGTTTGTTTGTTTGTATCATCTTTCCTGTAGTCCTATCATATTCTTCTGGTAGATATCAGTTTGCTTATGGAGCTGGTCCTTCTTCACTACAGTCCAACCCTAGTGGGCCTCCCAATTGCAATGCCATATTGGAATTTAGTTAAGAAACAAAGTCACAAAAGGAAGGAAGGAATTCTAAGCTTGCAAAACCTGGCTGAAGCACCTAAAAAGTAAAACTCATAAATTCCTGCAAATGGGAAGATTGAACCAAAATTTAATATTAAGTCCTCTCTCTTCAGAACAGTGTTGCTGTAAATCTCACATCAGTGTAACTTTTTCTTTGTCCATCAAACATAATCTCCAGGCATTTGACTCTCCACATTTCAATTAAAAATTTATCTGACCCCAAACAGATTCTATGGATAACATTCTCTAAACTTGCTCTTTCTTTCTTTCTTTTTTTTGCTTTTTCTTTTTATAAGTATTTTTCTTTTTTTTAATAAATATATTTATTTAAATTGGAGGTTAATTACTTCCTTATGACCCAGCAATCCCACTGCTGGGCATACACACTGAAGAAACCAGAATTGAAAGAGACACGTGTACCCCAATGTTCATCGCAGCACTGTTTATAATAGCCAGGACATGGAAGCAACCTAGATGTCCATCAGCAGATGAATGGATAAGAAAGCTGTGGTACATATACACAATGGAGTATTACTCAGCCATTAAAAAGAATACATTTGAATCAGTTCTAACGAGGTGGATGAAACTGGAGCCTGTTATACAGAGTGAAGTAAGCCAGAAAGCTTGCTCTTTCTTATACCTCTGTGTTCCTGTAAATTATTTTATAAAGTGAAGAATCATGTAGCTTTCAGCAGCTGAGAAGCAGGGAAGATGGCCAGGAGAAGGATATCAGATCTCTCTGTCCTCCCAGCCTTTCAAACCTCTCCAAAACCCTCTCGCTAAAATGGTTTGATCTCCCTCCCTAAAAATCACATATTATAATTTTTATATTATTTTTTATTCAGACTTTCTTCCACAGATGGGGATCTGAAAAATGATTCTGGAAGACATAGGACCGTTTCTTATTGTTGGAGTCTCTTTATAGTATTTGACTGCTGAAACTTTTATCAATTCACCTGCCTTGCCACCTTGAATCTCTGCCATGCATGTTTCTGAGAGCTAGGAAATATGCAGCAGCTTATAATTGTTTTGATACTGGAACCTGACTAGCAAGTCATATTTTATTATTTGGGGCACTACCCATGTCAGCCAGTAACCAAGCTTTATTCTCTGGTCCATTTCATACATTTTCTGACTCTGGACCACAAATGTTAGGAGAACCAGGTGAATCAATGAGAAAGTTCTATCACAAACACATGCTGTTCCAATGAGCCCAGACTTTCTACTTCCAGATAGTCATTGTGTGCATATATTCTAAGTGCCTTGATGAACTCCACCATTTTGTTTCTGCTTTATTCAAATATGTGCCATGTGCATGAAAGACATAGCAGAGCAGAAAACAATATGATTTTGAAAAAGAAACACAGTCTGGGTTTCTGACAAACTAGCTAGGTAATCTCAAGTAAGTTTTGTTTGTTTGTTTGTTTCTTTTAAAACTTCCTGAGCTTTTGTTTTCTCATCTGTGAATCATAAGTAACCAAACAAGCTCCTTGTTATAACCTCATAATGATGCTGAAATCTCAATCTCTGTTCACTGATGTGAAATGAAATCTTGGAGACAGAGTTTTGGATGAAGTAGAAAAGAATAGCTTCATTGCTCTGCCAGGCAGAGGAGGACACAGCAGGCTCATGCTTCTCAAGAACTACGTAGCCTACCTGGGAGGATTTGAGGAATTTAATACTAAAGGTTAAAGAGTGGGTTTGCTGATAAGATTAGCGTGTGGCAAAATCTGAACCCGTTTAATCTCAACTCAGGCAGTCTCCTAAGGTTAATGAGCTTCTCTTTGTTGTTGCTGTTCAGTTGCTAAGTCATGTCTATGTCCAACTCTTTGTGGCCCCATGGACTGCAGCATGCCAGGCTTTTCTGTCTTTCACCATCTCCTGGAGTTTGCTCAAACTCATGTCCATTGAATCAGTGATGCTGTCCAACCATCTCATCCTCTGTCATCCCCTTCTCCTCCTGCCTTCAAATTTCCCAGCATCAGGGTCTTTTCCAATGAGTAGGCTTTTTGCATCAGGTGGCCAAAGTATTGGAGCTTCAGATTCGCCTCAGTCCTTCTAATGAATATTCAGGATTGATTTCTTTTGGGATTGACTGGTTGGAACTCCTTGCAGTCCAGGGGACTCGTTAAAGTTTTCTCCAGCACCACAGTGCTAAAGCACCAAATCTTTAGTGCTCAGCCTTCTTTATAATCCAGCACTCACACCCATACATGACTACTGGAAAAACCATAGTTTTGGCTAGACGGACCTTTGTTGGCAAAGCGATGTCTCTGCTTTTTAATATGTTATCTAGGTATGTCATAGCTTTTCTTCCAAGGAGAAGCGTCTTTTAATTTCATGGCTGCAGTCACCATTCACAGTGATTTTGGAGCCCAAGGAAATCAAGTCTGTCACTATTTCCATTTTTCCACAGCTGTTTGCCATGCAGTGATGAGACTGGATGTTGTGATCTTAGTTTTTTGACTGTTGAGTTTTAAGCCAACTTTTTCACTCTCCTTTCTCACTTTCATGAAGACTCTTTAATTCCTTTTTGCTTTCTGCCATTAGGTTGGTATCATCGGCATATTTGAGGTTGTTGATATTTCTCCCAGCAATCTTGATTCAGCTTGTGATTCATCCAGTCTGGCATTCTGCATGATGTACTCTGCATACAAGTTAAATAAGCAGGGTGACAACACACAGCCTTGACACATTCCTTTCAATTTTGAATCAGTCTGTTTTTCCGAGTCTGGTTCTAACTGAATTGTATATCTGGAAGTTCCCAGTTCATGCACTGTTGAAGCCTAGTTTGTAGGATTTTGAGCATTACCTTGCTAGCATGTGAAATCAGAGCAATCGTATGGTAGTTTGTCATTGCCCTTCTTTGGGAGAGTAAATGGTTTTTAGGAAAGATGACTGGGACCCTAGAAGAATACATGGGAGATGTGGCAGTTTGTGATAAATTTTGTCTGGGTGCAGTTTGGACTTGTAGTCTCCTCTCACATGATGAGTCAGTCTTTCTTGGTGGAAGAAACTCCCTGGGAAGTGATCCATGACAATTGAGTTTCCTTTGGTGACGATAAGGAGAGAGAACTCCTTTCAGAGTTCCTTCTGGCAGATGAGAGGAGTTCAGAGAAAGCCTCTGCATTCCTTTGCTGATTTTTAAGTGTCTACAGCTGACATCTTTTGCCACACTTTACTAGCTTCCGCTCATTACCTCTACATTGTACTTCTCTTCCCTCCATCTTACATACTTGCTTCTAATTTTTGTGTGATGGAGGATATACAGACAGGAGGAAATCTGTGAGTTTAGGGAAGACAATTTAGTTATAAAGCTTCTTGCAAGTGTTTCAGTTAACCTTCTTTTGTTGTTAATCCCAACCTCACCTGCAGTGCCTGCTGAAGTACTTAATTCTTTCTGTTCTTGAGATTATTCTGATAAATTAAGATGCAACTAGCATTTCTTCTTGTTGATCCTAAGTTGTTACTTTGGTTTCAGTTCTTTCAGCTCTGCAAATCATTTAAACTTTTTTATCTCCCAATATTTCTAATATTGAATATCTCTGTTCTGGTCCTTTTGTTGCTGTGAGTTTGATCTTATTTCTTTAGATAGAGCATCTGGAAGGAATTCTGTTAAGTTCACATCTATATTTTATGTTATCTGGAACTCCAAGGAGATAATCCTTTCAACATTTTGCATCTGAATCTGTCATAAAATTTGCATTCTGTGATTTTATTATTAGGTACACTTTTTTTGATGTGTGGCTTGCAGTATCTTAGTTACCCAAACAGGGACTGAACCCTAGCCATAGCAGTGAAAGCACCAAAAGTACTGGACTGCCAGGGAATTCCCTAATATAGGTGTTGTATTTTCAGAACCTGATCCATGTTTAATTTATCAGATATTAATTACATAGCATAACATGTATCTACTGAAACCATGTCATTGCTTTGGGAATTTAATAGAAAGTGTTTTGCTACAGTTTTTTGATTATTTTTGTTATCTACTTGTACTTTTTTGGAGAAAACAGTTATCGTAAATGTGTTAATTTTTTGTTGTTGCTGTTATATAAGCAAAGAAAAATGTGAAGATGAAAGGTAAAGTACACTGTGTACATTTCTACCAAAGTGAAATTTGCTTTGTGTTCCAGAAAAATAGTCTCAACACTGGTTAGTAAAATTGTACAATGTTGAATGTTTTTCTTGGTGTGTGGTTTGTATTCTTATTATAATTTTGGAGTCATAGAGAATATTAAGTGGCATGAACAGCTACAGGGACACCAGTGGGATGCATCTGAATAAATATACTCTCTGCTTATCTACTTATAATAAGCTTGGGGAAATATCCTTTCTTATTGGAAATTATGCTAATTTTCAGGACAATCTTATAATTTAATTGGGGTATCAATCTTTATCTTTTAAAATTGCATTTACATGTTTAGGATATAACATCTGTTCTTAGGACATATTCAGCATTACACTTCTCCCCTCTTTCTATATTCGTTTGTTACTGAAGAGAGAATTCCAACTTTGTGACACTCTTCTGGGAATGATTTCTGAATAACCTTAAAAAAGCATAATGTTAGATTTACAACTAAAATTTCCAAAAATGTTTAAATAGCATTTCTTTTGTTTAACAAGTATTAGAAATTCAATTGATTGCCATATCTTTTAAAATTCAAATGTGTGTCCATCATGTTGCCAAAAATAGGTTTATTCTCAATGAGCCTTACTCTGGGAAATAGCTATTTTGCTATTTGTTTCTGCACTACAGTGGTGATCTTTCCATATGAGATTGGAGATTCCATATGAGATTGGAGATACCATATGAGATTTGGACTCTGGCCCTAAATAAGAAGTTTCATTTTCTTTCCTTATTATTTGCCTCTGCACTAAATTCCAGTTGATGAAATTTTTTATATGTGTAATATAGACTAACTCATTTTGTACATTTAAATCTTTAGAACTCTTTGGAAGTGCCATTACTCAGTTAACAAAGCTTGTATAAAAATTACCAACTATTGGACTTCACTGATGGGTAAGAATCAGCCTGTCAATGCAGGGGCCATGAGTTTGATCCCTGGTCCAGGAAGATTCCCCATGACATGGAGCAACTAAGCCCATGGGCCACAGCTACTGAGTCCACCCGCTCTAGCACCCAAGAATCGCAGCTATTGATCCTGTGTGCCACAACCACTGAAGCTCATGTGCCCTAGAGCCTGGCTCTGTAACAAGAGAAGGCACTGCAAAGAGAAGCCCACACATTGTAACAGAGTAGCCCCTGGCTTATAGACAGCCACCTTCTCTCAGTGACCTCACAAGGCTGAGAGAGACTATTTCTTTTATGTCTCTTCTTGCACACGTGCGTGCTCAGCTGCTCAGTTGTGTTCGACCCTTTGTGACCTCATGTACTGTAGCCTGCCAGGTTTTTCTGTTTTCTGTTGCTCTGAATTTTCCAGGCAAGAAAACTGGAGTGGGTTGACATTTCCTTTTCCAGGGGTTCTTCCCAACCCAGGGATCAAACCCACATCTCCTATATCTCCTGCATTGGCAGGCAGATTCTTTACCACTGAATCACCTGGGAAACCCAGTCTCTTCTTGGTGGTTTATTCACTAAGTTGTGTCCAACTCTTTCACCCCATGGGCTGTAGCCTGCTAGGATCCTCTTTCCATGAGATTCTCCTGGCCAAAATACTGAAGTGGGTTGCCATTTCCTTCTCCAGGGGATCTTCCTGGCCCAGGGATCAAACCTGGGTCTCCTGCATTGCAGGCAGATTCTCTACCAACTGAACTATGAGGGAAGCCTGCATGTCTCTTCTTATAACGACACTGATCCCATTCCTTATAATAGGCATATAATGAGGGCTTCACCTTAAATTAATAACCTCTCAAATACCCAACTTCCAAATATCATTATACTGGGGACTGGGTACCTCAACATATAAATGTTGGAGGAATACAAATAATTAGTCCACAGTGTTTACCTAAACCAACTCACTGAAAGAGATTCAAAGATTTTTTGGAGACTGATACTGATTCTGTAAGTTGCAGTGGATGAGATAGTAAGTTGTGGTTAGAAAGTATACTGTGATATTATTTACATCCATACTTGGAAGAAAATACTTATTACTATGTGTTTAAATAATCTAGGAGATTTTTATGTTGTTGCTGTTTTTGCTTTTTTTCAAATTCTCTTTTCTGATAAGGTGAGGTCTTTTTTGTTTTTGTTCATGAAGTTGGAAATTTTAGTGAAAGAATGCAAAGTTGCATGCCAAAGGGCATGAGTAGAAGAGAAGGAATAGTCAGTAATTTCACCAAAAAATATAGTTTAAATGTATTTTTTCACTTCTTTTTTTTTTTTTTAATAGGGAGGGGTGAATCTTTTACTCTTTCATGTGACAAATGAGTTATTAAAGAGGGAATTTCTTCTGGATTATGACCCAAAACAAACTCAGGAGTTTAGTGAGTTATGTAATTATATATTAATCACATCCAAATTAGGTGATTAATAAAGTATATTACTAGAGACATTACACTGAATTATTAATTTAGTAAATTAT
This sequence comes from Cephalophus harveyi, assembly GCA_006410635.1. Lineage (NCBI taxonomy): Eukaryota > Metazoa > Chordata > Mammalia > Artiodactyla > Bovidae > Cephalophus > Cephalophus harveyi. The sequence continues at coordinate 72,102 of SJYT01050543.1, read as the reverse complement.
ATGTACAGATGTAATTTTAAACCACAGATATAATACATTTGGCTTAGGTTGCTCCACAATCCAGACCAGCAAAAATACTAATGCACTGATAAGATAGGGAAGTTCATCTATGAATATCTTTAGGGTAGAATTTAACTAGGTCCATTCAAACTAGTAAATTCATTACATTAAAATGTATATTTAAGAAATCTCACAATCAACAACAACCAAAAAAAAAAAATTCTATATGCCCATATACATATAGAAGAAAGTTTTCTTTGATTGAAATTTTAATAAAAAATCCAATATGTATACAATGTCTTTTCAAAATTTATTACCAAATCAAGATTAAAATGTTGCTGTTTCTCCATTTACATTGCTGGCACAATTTTCCTTTTCTCTCTCTGTCTATTTTTACCCTAGTCTTTATTCAGGTAGAACACATTGTGCAGATTTTTTGAGGCTGGTTTTCAATGTGACACAGATGATAGCTCTGAATTTATATTACATCTGTTATTTCCATTTTGCCTCTAGACTGTGACCCCAAACAAAACAATATGTTACCATTTAATTTTACAATAAGCCATTTGCACAACTTTTTCCTTTTTTTTTTTGCAACAGCTATATTAATGGAGCTGCTAGAATAAATCTGAAGACAGGCATAAAAATGAAAATGACACATCAATGAGGATTTAATTTTTCAATTATTTAAAAAGTGCTTGTTAGGTTTAATTTTAGATAGATGAAATGAAGGAAAGACTGTGGAGTGACACATCACTTACACTAATCAGTGTAATCCTGAAATTTAACTAATGTTCATTTTTCTGTTAAATACGGGTTTTGTATTGTTGAGGCTAGTGTGAGAAAAGCAAGAGAGACTCCATCTTGAAGCCTGTCATCCATCTTAAAGGTAGGATGTGAACTAGGCCTGGACCCTGCCCAAGAGTGAGGAAACCATTATTAGTAAAAACCAGGTCTCCGGGAGACTTCCCTCCCTGTAGATGACAAACAGAGATTATAGTTGAGGTCAGGCTGCCCCTGTTAGATTAACCATGGAGACATAACCCTTGATGTATAATCGTTGTGTCCCCGCCCCCCACCTCTCTCCTTTAAACTTAATTGTTTGCTCTCCTAGCACCTACTTGTTGTAAAACTCAATCACATACAACAAAGAGGTTGGTAACATGTAACCAGTCATGGGGGTGGGGCAGGTTATAAAACTTGGGCCTCCTGGAAGCATCAAGGGCCTTGTTGGGAACTGATTCCCCTTGGACCCGCTGGTGTAATAAACTGTCCTTCACTGTCTTGAGTGTCCTGCAAGGTGTGTTTTGTAACTCCGGATTCCACAACAGTGCCACTTCCTTTTGAAGGTGAAATTCTTTTTCTTCTGACAATTTGGCTAAAAGGAATGAGTTAGCACTCTATATTTCAAACTTGACAATACATATATATTTTTCCTTTCTAGAAAAATAAATGTAAATAGCAGATGATTTTGGTGCTAGTAGCTTTTATTACTTAAAACTTTTATTACTTAAAACTTTTGGAATTTACTAGCTTACTAGTTTCCATGTTTTTCTCCTTAGGACATATTTTGCTTTCTTTCTGCAGATCTAATGTTACTATAAAATGTTTTATGTTATTTTTTGAAACTTTTAAAATTTGACATATGCCTGTCAATCAGAATTTATCAAAATGAGACAATCAGTAGCATCACCAAAGCAAAGAAGCTGGATATTTTTATTGGTCTGTGTAGCTTTGGGTGAGCAGTGGGGAGTGGTTGGTAAATAAATGATCGATATCTTCACTTCCCTAGTGGCTCAGATGGTAAAGAATCTGCCTGCAATTTAGGAGACCTGGTTTGATCCCTAGGTTGGGAAGATCCTGTGTAGCTTTGGGTAAGCAATAGGGAGTGGTTGATAAATAAATGGTCAATATCCTTAGAATTTTATAAAATTCTGGAAATATTTTTTAACTATATTATACAGAGAGAGAATCTTAGTACCCTTACCAGGGATTGAACCTTGGCCCTCAGCAGTGAAAGCATGGAGTCTTAACCACTGGACTGAAAGGGAATTCCCGCTGGATATATTTTTATGGTGAATAGATATTTAGGCCTTTTGAACCTGACCTGTAGGGACCTAAGGTCCTTTACAGAAATAAAAATACAAAAATTTATGATAATGAACAGTATCCCAAAATGGTCTTAGTTTTTAAGGAAGATATGACTGTATGAAATCAGTGATCTTTGCTAAGTGAACATTTATTTTTTCCCTATATTTTATTTGTTCATTCATTCAGTGCAAGTACTTTATAAGCATCTAGCATGCAACTGGCTCTAGGCTACACTCTATGAGCAAAACTTATACCACTCTTCTTAAAAATCTATGTTTAATGATAGACACATGTATTAAGAGTCAATTATAGCAGATTGCAATAAGTGCTATTACAAGAATAGTAATAATAAAAATAAAAGGGACACTTAATAGAAGCAACTGACCCAGACTTGGAAAGCTTCCTGAGAGAAGTGATTTGTCACTTGAGAATTGCAAGTCATATAGGAGTTTGCCAAAGAGGGGATATGTGAGGAAGGGGCAAAGGAGGAAGGTTTTCATAAAAATGAAACAACATGCTTTGAGAAAATTGCAGGCTGTAATGTAGTATTTAAGTGCATAATCTATGAAGATAAGAACATTAATAGGGTAATGAGTTAGAATTATTAGAGTAATAGGAGTAATTATTAATAGAGTAATAAATTAAAATTGAGTCATGAAAAGGGCCCACCTTATTATGTAACTAGGCAAAAGGTTTACCAGGTGTCATCATGACCCTATTTGTGGATCTGAAGGTTCAAATAGCACTAAGTTGCTTAGTCGCTCAGTCATGTCAGACTCTTTGCTACCCCGTAGGCTGTACCCCACAAGGTTCCTCTGTCCATGGGATTCTCCAGGCAGGAATACTGGAGTGGGTAGCCATTCTCTTCAGGGGTCTAACCAACCCAGGATTCTAACCCTGGTTTTCCTGCAATGCAGGTAGTTTCTCTGCTGTCTGAGTCACCAGGGAAGCCCCAAATAGCACTAAGGAGAACAGATTAAATGAGATAGACTATAGGCAAGGAAAAAGTCAGACACTATTATGGAAACTAGGGAAAGAGGAATAGTGTCCAAAATAAATGACAGTATGAGGATAAAAAGAAGTACTTTGGCCACCTGATATGAAAAGGCAACACATTAGAAAAGACCCTGATGCTGGGGAAAATTGAAGGCAAGAGGAGAAGGGGATGACAGTTTGAGCAAGCCCCAGGAGGCGGTGGAGGACTGGGAAAGCCTGCCATGCTGCAATCCATGGGGTCGCAGAGTCGGACACAACTGAGTGACTGAACAACAATAACAATGTGCAAATTTGACATATGTTTTGGAATTGATAGGCCAAAGATAAGAGAAAGGACTTCCCTGTCAGCTCAGACAGTAAAGAACCTGCCTTCAATACATGAGACCTGGGTTCAATCCCTGAGTTTGGAAGATCCCCTGGAGGAAGGCATGGCAACCCACTCCAGTATTCTTGCCTAGAAAATCCCCATGGATGGAGGAGTCTGGTGGGCTGCAAAGACATGACTTAGCAACTAAGCACAGCACAGATGAGGGAAAAGAGTGATGATGAACACCACAATGTTCCTGTGGGCTTGTTCATTCATAAATGGCCACAGACCAATTGTTAAAAAGAGATGACCTTGGAAAGAACCTGAATTGTTGAAGAACATTTGAGTCTATAACAACAAGAAAGAAAAGTTTGCCTCTTGATCCCTTAGACAATCTGTTGGCTTCAGAATACAAACAGAAAAGAACTAGGGACACAGTCCAATACGGTATGTTGTGCATCTACCATGGAGTCAGACTGCCTGGTTATGAAATCGTTCTGCTACTCATCTTGGATCAATTCTTTAACCACTTTATTTTCTAAGTAGGGGCAATAATTCCCTCAGAATATCACAAAAAGAGTATATAACACATTATGAGAGAAAGTGTTAGAGTTTAGCACAGGCCTTGGAAGTGCTTTAAAATTTTTATCACTGTATGTATACCAATGTGTTAAAGCTTGGCCTTAAGGGAACTTGTTGAAAGTGTATGCACAGATGGATCAATGAAAGTTCATTACCACTTTTGAAATAATTCCCATGATAGTCCCTGACAATAACAATCAACTTTACTTGCAACTATGCAAACAAATTTTAGACACCAGTTGTCTATTAGTAGTTTCTTCTTTGAACCAAGGCAGAATGGTTATAAATTACCATGGTTTTTGCTAATTTATTTACTTCTGTTTATCTAAGTAATGTATTTTATATATGAAGTGAAAGTGAAAAGTTGCTCAGTAGTATCTGACTTTTTGCAACCCCATGGACTATATAGTCCATGGAATTTTCCAGGCCAGAATACTGGAGTGGGTAGCCTTTCCATTCTCCAGGGTATCTTCCCAACCCAGGGATCAAACTCAGGTCTCCCGCATTGCACGTGAATTCTTTACCAGCTGAGTCACCAGGGAAACCCATTTTATATACACATTTCAGGAAAAAATTAGGCAATTACTATGATGATTTAAACTGCAAGTGAGTTAACATTTACTGGGTATCTATTATGTACCAAATACCATAGTAGTTAGTTTACATGTATTATCTGTAATGGATGTAAGAATCCTGCAAATAGGAATTATTCTCAGAATTGTAAAGATAAAAATATTATAATTTAATGATGTTAAATTGTCTAAACATATGAAATAAAATAATTAGAAGGTAAATTTAGATAGCTGGTCGCATCTCTAGATAAAGTTTAGGTTTCAGTGAAAAGAAATGATTCATATTACAATAACTTATTTTTTATAACTTCCATTCAGTCATTGGCATTAATGGTTATCAAACTTTTTAAACAGTATCAATGGTTCCAAACTAACTTAATTGCTAAAATATAAATTACGTCTACATTATGAAACTAAATAATATATATACCAAATATTTGAAAAATAAAATAAAATAAAACATTGTGTTCTGCATTGTATTTTAGTTCAAAATGTAAATATGACATATTTAAAACATTCTAGATGGGGAAACAGTGGAAACAGTGTCAGACTTTATTTTTTTGGGCTCTAAAATCACTGCATATGGTGATTAAAAGACACTTACTCCTTGGAAGGAAAGTTATGACCAACCTAGATAGCATATTCAAAAGCAGAGACATTACTTTGCCAACAAAGGTCCATCTTGTAAGAATCCTGCAAATAGGAATTATTCTCAGAATTGTAAAGATAAAAATATTATAATTTAATGATGTTAAATTGTCTAAACATATGAAATAAAATAATTAGAAGGTAAATTTAGATAGCTGGTCGCATCTCTAGATAAAGTTTAGGTTTCAGTGAAAAGAAATGATTCATATTACAATAACTTATTTTTTATAACTTCCATTCAGTCATTGGCATTAATGGTTATCAAACTTTTTAAACAGTATCAATGGTTCCAAACTAGCTTAATTGCTAAAATATAAATTACGTCTACATTATGAAACTAAATAATATATATACCAAATATTTGAAAAATAAAATAAAATAAAACATTGTGTTCTGCATTGTATTTTAGTTCAAAATGTAAATATGACATATTTAAAACATTCTAGATGGGGAAACAGTGGAAACAGTGTCAGACTTTATTTTTTTGGGCTCTAAAATCACTGCATATGGTGATTAAAAGACACTTACTCCTTGGAAGGAAAGTTATGACCAACCTAGATAGCATATTCAAAAGCAGAGACATTACTTTGCTAACAAAGGTCTATCTAGTCAAGGCTATGGTTTTTCCAGTAGTCATGTATGGATGTGAGAGTTGGACTGTGAAGAAGGCTGAGCACCAAAGAATTGATGCTTTTGAACTGTGGTGTTGGAGAAGACTCTGGAGATCCAACCAGTCCATTCTAAAAGAGATCAGTACTGGGTGTTCATTAGAAGGACTGATACTAAAGCTGAAACTCCAGTACTTTGGCCACCTCATGCGAAGAGTTGACTCATTGGAAAAGACTCCGATGCTAGGAGGGATTGGGGGCAGGAGAAGAAGAGGACGACAGAGGATGAGATGGCTGAATGGCATCACCGACTCGATGGACATGAGTTTGGGTGAACTCCGGGAGTTGGTCATGGACAGGGAGGCCTGGCGTGCTGCAATTCATGGGATCACAAAGAGTCAGACAGGAATGAGCGACTTAACTGAACTGAAAACATTCTAGCAGTTATTAAAAGTAGTGGCAACATACCAGAATAAGATTAATTTCATAATGTCTTCCATACAAGGAGGTTTGGCATACCTGAAAAAAGAAATTAAATTCATTATTGCACTTGAAATAATTTATTTCACTGATGGAAAAACTGAGGACACTATAAAAATCAGTGTTAACTATTCTGCAATCTAATTTATAAAGTTTTTCAGAATTTCAGTTATCTATGATTTGTAGCCTGAGAGATGTTTATGTTTTGTTTTGTGTTTTTGTCAATAAATGATTTATTTCCAGAAGATATACCTGTGGACAATATGTGATTCATTAGATCACTCAATCTTAAAATGTTCTTCCTTCTTGCCTGCATTTAACTCTCGGTCTATTCATCAGCAGCCTCTCCTGAGAAGCTGTTGTATGTTCGGCCCTGCCTTTAAAAGGGGACTATCTTGAAAGGTTGTTTGATTTAGCAGGTGTAGTGATTGTATCGAAAATTAAGGTAAATATTTTCATATACATGACTCAGTGACCTGGGTAAAACTTACTCTAGGGCTTTAGTACAGGTTTTGAGACAAGAAACTCCAAATCTTGTTCTGACCCTGAAATTACCTCCTAGGCACCCTTGGGCAAATCACTTAGTCTTTTTAATCCAATTTTTCCTCATCTGTGAAACATTGATTTGAGACTACTTTTTCTATTCACTTCTAAGAATCTAAGTTTTGATTTCTCTCTAAACTTTAATTTTATTCCCAAGATTTCTTCTATTTGAAAAAATCAGGATACCACTGCGAGAGAGATGGTCAGCAGATGTTTTCTGTGCATATTTCACAAGCAATACAAATAATTTATATGCTTTTGCCAAATTCCTTACAGTTTGAACATAGAAATGAAAGCTTCATTTCTTTGTATTTCTACTTACAGTATATTTACTTTGGCAAGAATCTCTTTTGAGGTTTTAATAATTTGAAAGACATATTTAATGTATTATCTTACTGGCTTGCAAATTATTGTGACTATTTGATCAAGTCAGCTTTACAATTATGTTTATAGAGACTTTTATTATTGAGGGATAATTGACATGTAACATTATGTTAGTTTCAGGAGTACAATCTAATGATTTGATAAATGTATATATTGTGAAATGATTACCATAAGTCTAGATCAGTGGTCCCCAACCTTTTTGGCAACAAGGACCAATTTTGCAGAAGGCAGTTTTTCCATGGACTTTCTGAATGATTCAATTGCATTACATTTATTGTGCACTTTATTTCTATCATTATTATATCAGCTCAACCTCAGATCATTAGGCATTAGATCCTGGAGGCTGGGGACTCCTGGTCTAGATAACATCCATCACTACATAGTTACAATTTTTTTTTTTTTTTTTGTGATGAGAACTTTTAAGATTGACTGTCTTAGCAACTTCCAAATACATAACCCATTCCAGTATTCTTGCCTGGAAATTCCATTGGCATTGGAATCTGGTGGGCTACAGTCTATGGAGTCACAGAGAACCGGACACAACATAGCAACTAAACAATTATTAACTGTAACCACTCTGCTGTACATTCATCACCAACATGGAGACTTAACTAAATATGCAATACCTCAGAAAATCAAACAAGATTTCAAATAATCATACCCATTATACAGAAACATGATTAACTAGAATTCTGTGTTTACAAATTTCCTATAAATTTAGAGGCAGAGTTTAATATGTTTCAAAGGTTTATATATGAGTGCTTTATTTACTTGGAGGTGATAAAACAACACGGTAATCACAAGGTATTGAAAAATGCCCTTTCAATGGATTGCTACATTATTTTCTAAGCATCTTGATAACTCTAAGTGTTCCACCTGGAGAAGAGCAGGCTGTTTGAATATTGAATAAGCAGGCAAATAATTAAAGCATCTATTTTACCAAATATCTGAGTGAGAATTGAAGGTTAAAAATGAAATAGAAGTAAAACTTGCATCCAAGTAATATTATGCTCAAAATAAAAAAAAAGTTAGGGGTATTTTCTTATCTTAAATGGAATGACCATTATAACTTTTCACCCTGTTTTTTTTTTAATTACTTAAGCTAATGTTTCTATAATGCATTTTAAAACAAGTTTTTAAAGTATCTCTCTTCTCAAGAACATAGCTTTTGTATGTTTTAGTTAGCAATCTTCTACTAACTCTAACTATGATTCTAAAGAACCCCTACTAAAAAATATAAAAAAAACCTTTGCTTACTATGATTTTACTTTCTTAGAACCGCCCACCCTCAGAAAATTTCATTGACATTTACCTGGTCAAATCCCGATCAGTATTTGCATGCATTTTTCTTTCATTTAGTTTAAACTAGTGTTTCTTAAACATTTTCTGCTCTTAAGCATTCCTTTGGCCATTACTTAAAATAATCCATAAACTTTTTGTATAACATAAACAAAGTTATCTTACTCAGATTTACCTGTCCTCTGCATTCCAGTAAACTACAGGACACAATGACACAGTGGTCTGGATTTCCCATTTATCTTTATCAATAATTTTCTTCTCCCTAAGTGTGGTGATGGGTAGTTATGTGGGAATTTATCTTTAAAAAATGTATCTTTTAAAGAGTACAGAGAAGTTGTACAATCTTGTATAATATGGCATATGATACATTTCCTCAACCGGTCATGGTTCTCTCTTCAGGTCTCTGTCTCTGTGCTCCTTTGCGAGAATGCCTGTCCATTCCTTTTTACTTTCCTCCTCATCCTCCAGTCATGGTCAATCATTACCTCCTCCTGGAAGCTTCTCTTGATTGTACGTCCTTCATGACAACAATCTACTGTTCCTATTGCTGTTCTTGAACTGCACATTTTAAAAAAATATAATTTTTCTGATTTTGTTTCTATCTTATCATGTCTCTAGATTGACTTCTGAGGCCTAGAATATTGACTAACACATCATTTGTGATGATAATATTTCTTAAAGAAAGTTTTTGTATCTCATATGCAAGTCATTGTATTTATTTGATAACACAGTGGCTTTTTGGCTAGAGCTTATGAAAAAAGCATGTGACTCATGACACCTTGGTAAATTTCTTTACATTTACTAAAACTATAGCTATTGAAGATGACAAAGATTAGATGAACACTCTTAGTAAACCTAATTTGACTGGTTTTCCCATCAAAATGGTATTTTTCATATTTGTGCAACCAAATAGTTTTTTCCTGTTGTTAAAAGTTATTGTTTAGGGAAAGCATGTTTATACATTTCAGAATTTAATGCATTAGAAAATAAGTGAAATATTTTGCAGCAATGGAACATGTAAAATCTATTAAAATACGTTTCATATTTGTAAAATCATTTTTTAAATATTTAAGTAATATTTTTATAAAATGAATACAAAGTCACATATTTTTAGACCCTACCAAGTTTTTAACCTTTCTGTCATTGTCTTTATATTTGTGACCAGCATAACTTCACTGGCTTAATACTAAAAAGCCATTTGCTCTGTCATAAATCAGAGAGTCCTATTAAAAATCATGCTTTTTCTGTGCCGTGGATGAATATTATTTATCAAGCAACATCATAGCAAAAGGAAATGTTTAAAAATAAATAACACTACTAATTTAAAACAAAATAACATAATATTTATCAAAATATATCTTTGAATTTATAAAATTAAATCTTTTAAATTTCTGATTTAAAGGAATATTGGACTACACTATTTCAAAGATTGCTTATGAACATAGCCCTCTACTTTGATATGTCATGTTTCTCATCAAGATGTGAGAAATCATATTCTATATAGAAAAAAATCCAGTTCTAAAAAAGTAAATTTTAAATTTTCAGTTTCTACTCTTGTTTCAATAAATCAGCCATTTGTTAAATGCTAATTATGTGTCAAAATTTTAAAATTTTCCATTAAATAATTTTAGAAGATTAAATAACAGCAGATTAAAAGCTGCTCACATAAAAAAAGAAACTGTTATAAGATCTCATGTGAGTAACTGCTAAATAACTGTGTAGATAATAATTGTGACTGATGAAAGAAGGGCTTCCCTGATAGCTCTGTTGGTAAAGAATCCGTCTGCAATGCAGGAGACCCTGATTCGATTCCTGGGTTGGGAAGATCCGCTGAAAAAGGGACAGGCTACCCACTCCAGTATTCTTGGGCTACCCTTGTGGCTCAGCTGATAAAGAATCCGCCCGCAATGCGGGAGACCTGGGTTTGATTCCTGGGTTGGGAAGATCCCCTGGAGAAGGAAAAGGCTACCCACTCCAGTATTCTGGTCTGGAGAATTCCATGGACTGTATGGTCTGTGGGGTTGCAAAGAGTCAGACATGACTGAGTGACTTTCACTCACTCACTTGAAAGAAAGAGTAAATCAAATTTGGAAAGCCTGGAAATTGTTTTTAGGAGGTATGGAATATATGATTGATGAGTAAAAAGGTAAGAGAAGAATATTGCAGAGAAAAGTAGCAGTGTGATTGGCATCCAAGAGGTCAGAGCAAGAAAGCAAAACAAAAGACTAGAACTCATGGTAGAAGTCAGGACATATTAGTCTTCAGACCTTGCATGATAATTTGATCCCTAAAGCTATACTTAGACCTCATTCCTCACTTAGTTTAGTGAAGAATCTATTTAACTCTTCACTCTCTCTGTTTTACCTTAAAAAACTGAGTTAAGCCACTTCTAGAATAGATAGTCAACCTTGAAAAAAAAGGTCACATGGGGAGAGATGGCATGGTCTTTTCATATCATACTGGAATACTTTTAGGAAGACTGTGGGAGGATTATTGTAACATAAAATGTACTTGTGTTTTATTTTACCATTTAGTGTTTTCCCAGGTGACTCTAGTGGTAAAGAATCAGCTTGCCAATGCAGGAGATGCAAGAGACTTGGGTTCAATCCCTGGGTTAGGAAGATCCCCTGGAGAAGGAAATGGCCCCCCACTCCAATGTTCTTGCCTGGAAAATTCCATGGATAGAGGAGGCTTGCAAGCTACAATCCATGGCATCACAGAGTCAACACAACTGAGTAACTAAGCACACATAAGTCCAGAAAGTGTAAAAGTGTGTGTTTATCTGTAGATTTCTGTTCAGTAGTGGCAATAACCCTAAAGTTTATTATTTTACTGTGTATAAAGATATTACAATTTTGTATTTCAGACAGAAATCTTACTCAAATGTGTTTTTCCTCAAAAAGAATAAACATACCCAGTTCTGAATGCTCTTTTTTTTTTTTTTTTAATTTTTACTTTATTTTACTTTACAATACCGTATTGGTTTTGCCATACATTGACATGAATCCACCACGGGTGTATACGAGCTCCCAATCCTGAATCCCCCTCCCACATCCCACCCCATATCCTCTCTCTGGATCATCCCCGTGCACCAGCCCCAAGCATCCTGTATCCTGTATCGAACATAGGCTGGTGCTTCGTTCTTACATGATAGTATACATGTTTCAATGCCATTCTCCCTCATCATCCCACCGTCTCCCTCTCCCACAGAGTCCAAAAGTCCGTTCTATACATCTGTGTCTCTTTTGCTGTCTCTCATACAGGGTCATCATTGCCATCTTTCTAAATTCCATATATATGTGTCAGTATACTGTATTGGTGTTTTTTTTTTTTTTTTTCTGGCTTACTTCACTCTGAGTGCTCTTAAATTCTAATAAACAGATTTATCATCTTACAAGTTCCAATATTAATAAATTAGTAAATTGTTGACACATTCATTCATTCATTATATATGCATATATAATAGCACTCTGTTTTGAACTTAATTAGCTACTCTTTGATATTACAGTCTTGCCTTCTTATGTAGTCGTTCTTAACCTCATTAGCATTCTTAACCACATTAGCACCCTCGCTACATTTTATGCTAGTTTGTAGTGTTTGACTGTGGAGAGACTAAATTTCAACAACACTAAGGCACAAATAAGACTAACTCTGAGTTGCACCCAGTTCTTTAAGAGCTTCCTGAAACTTCACCTGTTTCCTCTAATAATCTGAATGTACCAGTTCTTTATGTGGCTCTGCAGATGGAACCCTGCTCCTGGCATAAGACTATCCTTCCTAAACAAGCAGGACTCCTGGTCCAGAATCTTTTTCCACACTCTCGGACTTGTCCCACATCCAAACACCCATTCCCTAGATTTATCAAATGTTTTTTTCATTCTCAAGCCTCTGGCCACACATATTTTCACTGTCTTAAATGTTCTTTGCCCCTGAATCTGTTCCTTGAATACCTGTATTTATATTTCAAGACAGAGTTCAAATGTCACTTCATATATAAAGCCTTCTTTCTTTAACTCCAGCAATTCTTTGTTAGCACTTTGCCATAAAACAACAACACACCTTTAATGAGGTCCTCTGTGGGGTGGGCACTGTTGGAGGCTCTGGGAATAAAAAGTCAAATAAAACATAATCCCTGCCCTTGAGGATTTTATAGTATGTTGAAAAGGTTGTTGCCTGCTTGGAGAGTTTATTTCTCTCTTACAATTCTTAAGACAGTTTTAAAAGCCTATGGTTACTTGGGATTCCACTAGAAATAAGATAGTGAATTTTTCCTTGAAGGATTTGGCACACTGTTAGAAAATAGTTTCCTGACAAATAGAGCAAAGATCCTGAAGTCAGACTACCTGAGTCCAACTCCTGGCTCTCTGTTTATTTAATTGTGTGGACTTGGCTAATTACCCTCACTAGGTTTCAGTGTTATCATTGATAAACTGTAGCTGTTCTTTTTCTTCTTATTATTATATTTGATAAAAAATAATTACTAATTGTTAAGTTCAGATTTTAAAATTTAATGTTAGATATTATATATTTTAAAATTTACCCTATGAACAAACTGAATTCA
>SJYT01050543.1:18290-58867 GCA_006410635.1 Cephalophus harveyi | reverse complement strand
AACAAAATGAAATCACTCAACATATAAAAGGAATGATAGATCAAAGCAACATTTTGAAAAATTTCTACATTAAAGTTTACTGATTTATTTATATTCAGCTTACAACTTTTCATTTATTAAAAAAACTTCCTATGCTTGGAATATATTTTATATATGAGCTTCTTTAATGCATGAGAAGAGTTGGGCTTGATTCTCATTACTTTCAGATTTCTGATATGACCAGATGATCTTTTAAGAAATTTATTTTCTTTTTAAACATTTTTTATTGATTGATTTATGTTTGGCTGCAATGGGTCATCGTTACTTTCCATGAGCTTCCTCTAGTTGCAGCAAGCAGAAGCTGCTCTTCTTCATGGTGTGCAGGCTTCTCGTTGTGGTGGCTTCTACTGTTACAGAGCACAGGTGTGCGGGCCCAGCAGCTGCGGTGTTGTGAGCACAGGTGCATGGGCTCAGCAGTTGTGGCACATGGGCTTGGTTGCTCTGCAGTATGTGGAATCTTCGTGAATGAGGAATCAAACAATGCAGGTATCCACTGCATTGGAAAGTCCAAACTTGCTTTCTTCTCATATCAAGGTTGTGTGGAAACTACCGTTAAGCTACCTAGAATATTGTTATTATATTAATAAGAGTTTTAAATAAAAAAAAAAAAACTTATCAGTGTGAATAGTCTGCAAAAGGTAAAGAAAATAGATGTGATTTGCTATACATGAAACACAAGCTATTACACATTAACATTTTCTGAGTTTAATTATGTTGCATCTCATGCTAAAATAATCCAAATGTGTACTCATTCTTTGTAGAAGAATAATTGCTAGAAACACTGCCAGGCATTGCATTTTATTTTTTATTTAGTCGTTTAGGAAAGTTTATGAATAAAATGAAAAATTTTTTTTCAGTGTTGCTTCTGGAATGCATAGTGGAGCATAAATGCCAGTGACAATTATTTTGTCATTCTTATAATAGGTAATATTAAGTAGCAATTCTACATTGTGATATCATTTAACTAATGAATTAATTTATAAAAAGGAATCATTTAGGCACCTTACATCTGTTTACCAGGCACTAGTATACCTTTTATTGATTCAAAATATGTTCTTTCTGTGATTTAACTTCACACATTTTCATAGAAATATGTTTTTCAGTGAATGTTGCTGATTACATTTGATTGCTGCTGCTGCTAAGTCACTTCAGTCGTGTCTGACTCTGTGTGACCCCATAGACGGCAGCCCACCAGGCTCCCCCATCCCTGGGATTCTCCAGGCAAGAACACTGGAGTGGGTTGCCATTTCCTTCTCCAATGCATGAAAGTGTAAAGTGAAGTCGCTCAGCCATGTCCGACCTTCAGCGACCCCATGGACTGCAGCCTTCCAAGCTCTTCTGTCCATGGGATTTTCCAGGCAAGAGTACTGGAGTGGGGTGCCATTGCCTTTGCTGTTACATTTGGTTAGATGTGTGTATAAAACTCCTTAACAACCTCCTCAGATTTCTCCAGTTCACTTCAAACTCATTTGTTCAAAAGTCACATAATTCTTTAACATCCCACCCTGAAACATGCACGCAAAAGAGAATTCCCTTCAGTTTCCCTATTTCATGAATGCCATCACCACCTAGTTCCTTGAGCCAGAAAGATGAAAGTCATTCCTGATGCCAACTATTCTCCCATCTCCCACATTAAATGCATTGGGGCATCTTGTCTATTATTCCTACTATGTATTGTTCAATGCTTTCTCTATCTTCTTCCACAATCAGGATTCAAGCACCATGTTTTAATAAACAGTAGGACTGGGCATATCCAAGTGTTCAGCAAAAATTTATTAAACAAATGTAAGAACAAAACTAGCCACAATATCCAGACAGTTCAGTATGGACTCATTAATGTCTTATTAGGCTGCCTCATACCCCATTTTATTCCTCTGTTTTAGTTCAATCAATGTCTCCCTCAATATTGAAATTCAACTATATTATTTTACCTCTGTTATTTCCCAAGCCAACCTTGGAAAAGGAACTGTTCTTCAACGTTTTTATTTTGGAAGATTTCAATGTGGGCTTGTAATATATAAGTAAAATAAGGGCTGAATGGAGATAGCTAAGCCACATAGCCAAAGAAGGTCATAAAATGCCAAACATATTGATAGTAAAATTTTCCATAAATAAATGTATTTCATATTTTAATCAAGGATATTGCTACTTAACTTTAGTCAAGTCTGGGTAGAGACCACTGAAATAGGGACTTAGTCCTAAATCAGCTTCTAAACTTCTTGTGGGACATATTAGTGCTTAAGTTTCTTTATCAATGAATTGAAAAAAGTTTTGCCTGAAATATCTCTAATATTATATTTCTGTAATTATGTACAAAAGGATTATGTTCTCATAGAAATAATGTTTATTGCAGTTCTTTCCCTTATTTCTATTCTGCCCCTCACTCCTTGTTTTCAGGAATAATCCTCATGAAACAGTGACTACCTGTCAGTCTCAGTTCTAATATTATTACATGTTTTAAGTCATTTATTCTTCATAATAACCTGAAAAAGCCAATTCCACTGACTTGAGAATGTGTTGTTCTAACCACTAGGCAACACTCTCTGTTGAGTTCAGGAGCTAAGGTATGTCTTGAAGAGAGGCATGAATGGTGGATGCCTGACATCAAGAGCAAGTCCTGAATGTGCATAAATAAATAATTCATGGTAAAATATGTAAAATATATATTATATAAAGTAAAATATGGTAAAGTACTAGTTAATAAGGAGAGAAGATTCACTCTGAAAGCATCAGATTGTTATCAAAGAGATGACATTTGAACCAATTATCAAATACTAAGTTCAAGTTAGAAAATCCCTGACAGAGTAAGTCTTGAGAAATCAAGATGCCGTTAAAGGATATGAAATATTAGGAGTTTTTTTGCTTGTTTAATTTATTTTATTGAAGAATAGTTGATTCACATTAATGTGTTAGTTTCTGGTGTAGAAGGTAATTCAATTATACATACATATAATAGTTTGCATTGAAATATATATATTGAGGTTGAGTTAATAGTATAGGAAGAAGAAAATTTGTGTTTGGGTAGACTGAGAAGGGCTTTGTTTATCAGACCAGTTGCTGGGAGGGATTAGGGGCAGGAGGAGAAGGGGACCACCGAGGATGAGATGGCTGGATGGCATCACGGACTCGATGGACGTGAGTCTGAGTGAACTCCGGGAGATGGTGATGGACAGGGAGGTCTGGCGTGCTGCAATTCATGGGGTCGCAAACAGTTGGACACGACTGAGCGACTGAACTGAACTGAACTGAACTGAAGGGCTATTGTTAGACCTACCTTAATGTCCAGCATTGGCTGGTAAGAAACAGATGGAGAAAGTCTACACGGTTAAAATAAAGTAAAGGAGAACAGAATTTATAATTATAATAAGAGACAAGCTTATGGGAGGACACCTCCTTTAAATAATAGAAGTACATAAAACACACATAAGAAGCACACATACTGTTGTCAAACTAAAGTCTCAATTGGCAGTACCTGTTACAAGCGTGCCTTCATAAAAACAGAATGTGAGTTTCAGTTTTATTCTGTGGCCATTGATATGTGGAATCACTATCCCATATACACCCAAACTACTCACTTTGAGGCAGGAATATTGCATTATGCTCATGCATAAAACTGTGCTGAATACATAGTAGATTTATATATATATATAGGTTTTATAGACTTTGTAGAATGTTTGAGAACTTTTATATTACATTTTTCCCTGTAGCACACACTTATGTGTTCATAATTATCATTTTGATGCTATTTCATTTTATATGCTTAAAACTATAATTTATCATTAAACTTTAAGTATTTTTAAAATGTTGATCAATCTTAGATGTGGTTGTATAATTTTTATGCTTAGAATTTTTCCATTGAAACATATTGCAAATTAGCTTTTAGTTACCAGAAGAAAAAAAATAAAATTTTAGATAAACCAGTTTTCTCTAAACATGAGCCGAGAGCAACAGCAGGTGGTCTGCACACTGGGGAATAATCTGATAGCATTCCAACTGTAAGATAGGAAATACTGAAATGGTGCAATATAGGAATGGGGTATGAAGGCTAAGGAGAGCTTAGTAGTTCAGCACAAGTTCATCCCCTTTTGAAAACAAAAGAAGACAGACAAGTTAGCTGAAGAATAAAGTATCTAGAGGTAGCCTAAAGAGAAGATGCAAATCCTAACTGTCACCAATTGCATTATATAACGGGTTTCAATCTTCCTAATATTGCTCATTGTTTGGTTGTTTCTGTTTGCCAGTAAAATAGTGCATACATTTGGGTGACTTTGGTAGCTCATTTTCTTGTCACTTTGACAGATGGTGTTGAAATAAGTCATCTGCAATTTATTGTTTTGAACCATGCATAATTCTGTGGACTGAATTAACTGCTGAATTCAAGATTTATTTAAGTCTTTGCAAGAGTGATTTACACTTCATTTTTTTTACTTTGACTTGGTTTCCATTCCTCAGAAATAAAAGCTGAGAAAGATAAGGACAAAAATTATCAAAACATACTAAAATATTTTATTTTATTTTACTTTATTTTACTTTACAATACTGTATTGGTTTTGCAAATAATACCTTGTAAGAATATATTGGCTACATTTCAGTAGTTTTAAAATATTTTAGAAAAACATACTAAGTAAAACATACTAAAATATTTTAAAACTACTGAAATGTAGCCAATATATTCTTACAAGGTATTATTTGAAATAGTCAGACAACAAAAGAGTATAAACGTATTATTATAGTTCTCTTTGCACCTAGAATTGTGTTTGCTTGGTTTTCTTTTCACAAAGCAAAAGGATTTCATTTTAACACAAATATATTCTCTTTTTACCTTGCAGTGATAGGCTAAGAATAAAGCACCATACTGAACCACATATGTACATTCATGTCTATATGTACATGGACACTTTTAAAAATACTTCAAAGAAATACTGTATGCAAAAATATTCCTTAAATCTAGGTTGAATTAAATTCTAAATATATCATTTTAAATGTGATTCATCACCATTATTATTTTTAGTTACAGTGTGCTATTTCCTCCTTTGCAATTTATGCTTCAGAATTGGAGAACTCTGTGTTTCCATATCTGAATTTCTTTCTCCTTTCTCTTATGAAAACACTTGTCATTGGATTTAGAATCCACCCCAGTTAAATATAGGCTTCCTTGGTGGCTCAGGCGGTAAAGAATCTGCCTGCAATGCGGGAGATCTGGTTCGATCCCTGGGTTGGGAAAATCCCCTGGAGGAGGGCATAGCAACCCACTCCAGTATTCTTGCTGGAGACTTTCCATGGACAGGCTACAGTTCAGTTCATGGGGTTGCGAAGAGTCGGACATGACTGAGCAACTAAGCACAGCACTAGTTAAACAATCCCTTCTTAGCCAACTACATCTGCAATTTCCTATTTCCAAACAATGTCACATTCTGAGGTTCTGCATGGACATGAATTTGAGAGGGGGTGGGAGGTTGAGCAAAATTCAACCAGGTACATCATCTAAATGTGTACATGTGATATATGTTATTATGTACTCATGACTCAAAGATCTACTCCCAGTCTGCATTCTAGTCTGCTTATTTCTACTTTGGGTATCTAGAAAAGAATTGAACTCTTGAAAATTCCTGGGACTTTCATATCTTCAGGGCTTCTATAAACAAGAGCTTTTTGGAAGACCCCCGGAAAATCTATTCAACTGTCAGAGAATTTCTATGCCTCAACCCCAGAGGGGGAGATAAAAAGGAAAAATAAGAAATAAAGGAATTTGGGGCAACCACCATAGTTCCTAGGAGTTTATTGATGATGTTGTCTTAGGAGGATATATAAATTCTTTAAAATACAACCAGTTAAATCATTTATTATGATAAAATTTGAGCTAAATTCTATTAATCATAGAAAAAAGAAACAAAGAACGCCAAGGTCTCAATGGGAAAAATGCTGAACCTAACAAGAGGTAAAATATAAATGCGAAATTCTTCATATAAACTCAAAATTTGGATAATTCAAATAAAGTGTGAAGAAGAATCATTTTACAGGGGCATCTCTGAAAATTACCTATTAATAAATATTTTATTTGGCTGAAAGATAAACAAGAGCCAGCAATATATGCCCATGTGTGCCCTCCCTTCATTAAAAAAAAATATGTTTTAGTTATTTTAATGTGAGAAGAAGTGTTAAACTTGACTACTCCTGCCAAGTTAGAATATGCCTCAAATTTAGAGGCCAAAAACCAAACTGTAAGATTTTGAGGACAAATAATGATATATACATATATATACACATATATGTGTATACATATATATATATACACATATGTGTATACATATATATATATATATATACACACATATATCGTAATTTCTGGTTTAACTTTGTAAAACACAGGTTTTAATTGTATAAGTAAATTTTTTTCCAAATCATTTGACCAGAATTCATAAAACAGAAACATCTGTTGTTCAGACTCATCCAAGCTAAACCTTATTCTGTATTCTGTATTTATAAACCACAAATGATAATACATACTAGCTGTTGAATTCTATTCTTTCATGCATTATTTATTTATACATATATATATATATATATATATACACACATATATCGTAATTTCTGGTTTAACTTTGTAAAACACAGGTTTTAATTGTATAAGTAAATTTTTTTCCAAATCATTTGACCAGAATTCATAAAACAGAAACATCTGTTGTTCAGACTCATCCAAGCTAAACCTTATTCTGTATTCTGTATTTATAAACCACAAATGATAATACATACTAGCTGTTGAATTCTATTCTTTCATGCATTATTTATAAAGTCAGTAAAATTTTCAACTATTTACATAATAATTGATGTTAGCAGTAAGAGTATGAGGCTATAAATAGTTCCTAAGTGCCAATAAATGCCAATGGTGAAAATAAATAGAAAAAGGTGATTTTATCACAGTTGATTTAATGCTGTTTTTCTTTTACATTTCTACAAAGCCAGTGGGATCTTGGCAATGGAAAAGATAAATAGGAAGAAATTCTACATTGTTAGAAGTAATATTTAAATTATATTTGTGTATATGTGAGCATTGTGCATGAGTATAAAAATTCTAGGTTTTTGAGGTATTAGGTAAATTTAGATATCTTTTGAGTAATTGTAAGCTTATTGACAAGATTTTGTATATTCACTCAAGGAAAACATCACATTGGATTGCTCATGTTTCTTCATTAGTAAGTCAATCCAACTGAGAACTTTGGCATGCACATTTTGTTGGACATGTATTGTGATTGTTAAATTGTACTGAAGAGGCCCCAAAGGTATTTTGTTTACAGAGAATCAGAAAAATAAAATATGTGTTTGAATATATCAATAATTGAGTTTATTTTCCTTTGGATGTGGAGAAGATGGAAGCAAACATAGACTCCACAGGATTTTTCTTTTTTTGAAATCAGTGAGACCTGTTTGTTGGCCTTTCCCAACAAGGGAAAGTCCCAACTGGTGACTCAGTGCTAAAACATCCACCTGCCAATGCAGGAGAAATGGCTTCAACCCCTGGGTTGGGAAGATCCTCTGGAGAAGCAAATGGCAACCCACTCCAGTATTCTTGCCTGGGAAATCCTTTAGATAGAGGAGTATGCTGGGCTTAAGTCCATAACGTCGCAAAGAATTGGAGACAACTTAATGACTAAACAATAACAGCAGCAACAACAACAACATCTATTTGTTAGGGATATCTCTATAGATCTGAGCAAAGTTATTCTCTAACATTATTCATAACTTTGTAAGTTGGTTATGGCTGCCTCCAAGTGTCTAGTTATCAGAATGACTAACTTTCTTTGTGCATAGTCGCTCAGTTACGTCTTTCTTTAGTATATAGTTTATATAGGTTTATATAGGATAAAACAAAACAGAAACAAACAACAAACCAAAAATAAATTTTAAAGCAACACATTTCATAGTACTTCCCTGCAATGACACATTACCTTGACAGGATGTCAAGGAAACTTTTTCAGTAGAGAAAGGAGCAGTCATTTGTTATTTCAAACTTGCTTCTAAAATGAGAATATTTGGGGGCTTCATTGGTGGTTCAGTGCAGGGGGCATGAGTTTCATCCTTGGTTAGGAAATTTAGATCCCGCATTCTGCACATGACCTAAATTACATAAATTAACTTCAATAACATGAGAATATTTGTCCCTAGAAGGTTTCTTCTCTTTTCTCCAATTGATCTCTTTGCATCTTGTTTTCTCCAGCACCTCTTCAAATCTTGGGAGGATTTAGGCATTTTAAGACTCCAAATATGGAGGAAATAGAACTTCATCTTCCTTAAATTAACGATAGACCAGTAGGAATTTCCTCATCACATTATATCTAATCAAAAGCTGATTATTCATGTAACAATTCTGTGAAGTCTACATATTGGCTTTCCAGGTGGTGCTGGTGGTGAAGAACCCACTTGCCAATGCAGGAAATGTAAGGGATGTGGGTTCGATCCCTGGATTGGAAGATCCCCTGGAGAGAGAAATGGCAACCCACTCCAGTATTCTTGCTTATAAAATTCCAAGGACAGGGGTGCCTGGTGGTCTACAGTCCATGGGATCACAAAGATTCAGGCATGACTGAGTAACTAACACTTTCACTTTCATTAATCAGATGTATTAAACAATAGCTCTATTAAACAATAGATCAAATAAGTAATAAAATTTTGTGAACTCTACATATCATTGTCCCTCCTCCCTAAAAGCAAGAGCTCTTTGTGTGACCATATGGAAATATTTCTCTAGGTTTCTCTGTGGTGTATGGGTGCTTAAGTGTTTCATTTATTTTATTTCCTGGATGTTGGGCACTTCCACCCTCCTCACTATGCCTTAGAATTTATGAATGTTAAGCTAAATAACTCAAAGGAAACAATGGATCTGAAATGAATGTATTATTCATGTTGTATTACACAGTAAACAGCAAAAGGATTTTTCAATGAAAAAAGGCTCAGGTCCTACAAAGAGTGAAACAAAACAGGTTGTATTGTTCTGGTATTTCATGTAGCTAAGGATGGACCGAGTTACTCCCTCTGCTTATACTCTTCCCCCACAGTGAGCTGGGTTTGCATGACCTGAGCATTGCTATAATAGCCAAGAAAGAGAAATATTGGATTTTCTTACAGTAAAAAGGAGGCAGTGATCAGGATGCAGTGACAAGATCATGCTCAAGAAAAAGAAAAGCAAACCAGCAAAATGGTTGTCTGAGGAGGCCTTAAAATAGCTAAGAGAAGAAGAGAAGCAAAAGGCAAAGGAGAAAAGGAAAGATATAATCATCTGAATGCAGAGTTCCAAAGAATAGCAAGGAGAGATAAGAAAGCCTTCCTAAGTGATCAGTGCAAAGAAATAGAGGAAAACAATAGATGCAGAAAGACTAGAGATCTCTTCAAGAAAACTGGAGATACCAAGGGAATATGTCATGCAAAGATGGGCACAATAAAGGACAGAAATGGTATGGACCTAGCAGAAGCAGAGATATTAAGAAGAGGTGACAAGAATACACAGAAGAACTATACAAAAGGATCTTCATGATCCAGATAACCACAATGGTATGATCACTCACCTAGAGCCAGACATCCTGGAGTCTGAATTCAAGTGGGCCTTAGAAAGCATCACTATGAACAAAGCTAGTGAAGGTGATGGAATCCCAGGTGAGCTATTTCAAGTCCTAAAAGATGATGCTGTGAAAGTGCTGCACTCAAATGCCAGCAAATTTGGAAAACTCAGCAGTGGCCACAGGACTGGAAAGGTCAGTTTTCATTCCAATCCCAAAGAAAGACAATTCCAAAGAACATTCAAACTACCACACAATTGCACTCATCTCACACACTAGCAAAGTAATGCTCAAAACTTTCCAAGAGAGGCTTCAACAGTATGCGAACTGAGAACTTCCAGAACTTCCAAGCTGGATTTAGAAAAGGCAAAGGAACCAGAGATCAAATTGCCAACATCTGTTGGATCATATAAAAAGCAAGAGAGTTCCAGAAAAATATATACTTCTGCTTTATTGACTATGCCAAAGCCTTTGACTGTGTGCATCACAACAAACTGTGGAAAATTCTTCAAGAGATGGGAATAACAGGCCATTGTACCTTTCTCTTGAGAAATCTGTATGCAGATCAAGAAGCAATAGTTAGAACGGGACATGGAACAATGGACTGGTTCCAAAGTGGGAAAGGACTACATCAAGGCTGTATATTGTCACCCTGCTTATTTAACTTATATGTAGAGTATTTCATGTTAAATGTTGGGCTGGATGAAGCACCAGCTGGAATCAAGATTGCCAGGAAGAATATCAGTAACCTCAGAGATACAGATGACACCACCCCTATGGTAGAAAGAGAAAAGGAACCAAAGAGACTCTTGATGAAAGTAGAAGAGGAGAGTGAAAAATTTGGCTTAAAACTCAAATTTCAAAAAGCTAATATCATGGCATCTGGTCCCATCACTTCATGGCAAAGAGATGGGAAACAATGCAAACGGTGGCAGACTTTATTTTGGGGGACTCCAAAATCACTGCAGATGGTGAGTGAAGCCATGAAATTAAAAGACACTTGCTCCTTGGTAGAAAAACTATGACTAATCTAAACAGATTATTAAAAAGCAGAGATGTCATTTTGCCAACTAAGGTCTGTCTAGTTAAAGCTATGGTTTTTCCAGTAGTCATGTATGGATATGAGAGCTGGACCATAAGGAAAGCTTACTGCTGAAGAATTGATGCTTTTGAACTTTGGTGTTGGAGAAGATTCTTAAGAGTCGTTTGGACTGCAAGGAGATCCAACTAGTCAATCCTAAAGGAAATCACTCCTGAATTTTCATTGGAAGGATTGATGCTAAAGCTGAAGCTCCAATACTTTGGCCACCTCATGTGAAGAACTGACTCACTGACTCACTCTGATGATGGGAAAGATTGAAGGCAGGAGAAGAAGGGGATGGTAGAGGATAAGATGGTTGGATGGCATCACCAACTCAATAGACATGAGTTTGAGCAAGCTCTGAGAGTGAGTGATGGATAGGAAAGCCTGGTGTCCTGCTGTCCATGGGGTTGCAAAAAGTGGGACACAACTGAGTCACTTAACTGAACTGAGTGACATATGAGCAGAGAGGAAAGGGGGAGGGGAGGGCTTCAAAGTTGTTATCAGTCAAATTTACAAATGTGAGTAAATCCCTGAGAGGAAAAATATTCATAAGACATATGTCTCCAGGTGCTGAAGAATTTTGAATTGTTTCAGAAAAACTAAGCATCCATTTAATGATCACTTAAAGAGGTACAAAAATTGAGTTTGCCAAATAACTGGCCTAGGCTTGGATTTTCTGTTGAGGTGTGGTAGACCTTTCTATGTGGATTATCTTTGTCCTAGTGATGTTCTTATCCCTTTGCTTTACAGACAACTTCCTTTCATCAAACCAGGGCTTGACCCGAACATATGCATATACCTTTTCTTCTTCATGTCTCTTAAACAAAAGTAAAATGATTCTTTTGGGGGGGAAAAAAAAAGGAAGAAAGAAACTGAGTTTAGTTTAGTTAACTGACAGTATGATCGTTACATATAAGAAGGTTGCTAGACTTTTTGAGAAAAATGTACTACAAGTTTCTTATAAAGTAATAGTGATTAACCATTAAGTCATGACTAATGGACACTCCAGAATCTGGCTTCTTCTCTGCCCTCTTCTATTTCCTCCCTCTCAGATATCATATCTCATAATTAACTTAGTGTATAGATGCACAGTTAACCCACAGGTGGTACAGTGGTAAAGAGTCTGCCTGCCCATGCAGGAGATGAGAGATACATGGGTTCAATCACTGGCCAACAGGGCAGCTGTGGGGAGGCCTCTGAAGCTCTGCAGGACATAGCCCTCAGTCTGTCCCCACGCCCCCAGCTCACTTGGGCAGCCGGAATGTGTAAGGCCTAGAAGGCCCTAAAGAGAACCTGTGATCTACCTTTCACCACACTCTCTGCCATGAGGACCACTGCGAGCCCAAGTATTTGCCAGGGGAACCTCTAACTGCAGGTGGCTAATGATCTCATGATAATGATCCAGCGCAAACCTGGGATGCGCACTAACAGTCTCGGTCCAGTGCCCACACACACATCCTGCCATATTACAGTCAAACCCTTTACAACAGGCAACTTTTCTAGAAAAATATAGCTAGAAAAGAGCTGAAAACTGACTGATATTTGTACCATTATACTTAGTGCTTTCTGCCCTAGTTTATTTATGGAAATAAATAAAAAGAAGTAGAGGAAGAGTCTAAGAAGAATCAGAGAAAAGCAAATGAAGGCTCCTCATTTAATCCAGGTAAGAAAATGCTTTCTTTATTCTGGGTCGCAAGGAAATAGATTTGCAAAACAGGGAAAATGTCTGGTTTTCAGGTTATATGCTGTATGAAAGTTTAAAGTAGTAAAAAAATTTGTTTAAAAACCACTAAAGAACCTGGAATTCAACTTCTTGATAATGAAAGTAGGCACATGAAGAGATATGAAATTTACTTTTGTTAGATGGAGCGAAAAAACACACGATTTTAAGGAAAGGCTAAGAAAGTAAGGTTAGATAAAACCATCCTGGAAGTGACACAAAGTACATGGGTTTTAAGACTTAGGTGAAGGAAAAGTGTAGGGAAGTAATTAAGATTGATATTCTATAAAAGTAAGAAGCATACAGACATGCAGCAATATTTCTTGGTTTAATTTCATAGGAAATGTATTAGATATGTGTTAGGAATATGTTCATAAGGAAAATCAGAAAATAAAGAGAAGCTTTAGCTTTATTCAACTTTAATAATTACAGTAAAATGGATTATAAAAGAGCTATTTTAATAACAGAACTAATAATGATACTTTTCAGAAAGTAATCTAGTTTAAAGTATTTCATCTACCACTATCTCTTAAATTGCCTTGAAAACATCTATTTGTATATATGTGCAAGTTCATTAAATAGAAATATATAGTTTACCCCCAAGACTTTGGGCATTCAGAAATAAGTAATGCTATGAGGCTCATGAATAGATTTCCTGTTTTTTACTGTTAACAAAATTTTAGGACTACTGCCTACAAAGAGAAATCTAAACAGAATTTTAGTCCTACCAGATACAAATGGAAATCTGCTTGTATTCAGTTTCTGCATGGTTTGGTGTATGAAAGTGAAGTGAAACTGAAAGTTGCTCAGTCATGTCCAACTCTTTGCAACCCCATGGACTATATAGTTAATTTTCTAGGCCAGAATACTGGAGTGGGTACCCTTTCCCTTCTCCAGGGGATCTTCATAACCCAGGGATCCAATGCGGTCTCCCGCATTGCAGGTAGATTCTTTACCAACTGAGCTATCAGGGAAGCCCTTGGCATATGAAGAGCAAATAAAAGATAAAAGACAAGTAAATTTTTAGTTGTACTGTTGTAAATGTATAAGCTTAAAGACAATAAAAACAAACAAAACAGAGCACCACACACACACACACAACACAAAAGACAATTGACAAGTGAAAGATCAAGGTCCTTGGCTCAGAGAAAATGAATACTGAAGAGAAAATCCCCATGAGATGTGAAAAGATGGAATTCAGGTCACAGAGTAGACAACTGCCAGATGAAAAAAATCTCCAAGGAAACAGCAGAGAAGGAGTCTTTCCTTGACCTAAGAAAAAGAAAGCTATATACATTCTGGCACATTAAATATAGATTCCTGTAGCCATGTGAAGACATATAATGCAATATGAAAAAGAATGCTCCTTGCAAGTGGCTAAACATGGAAAAGTGTGCTAATCAAAAATATGCCAAACTTGCTTCCTAAATTTAGGAAAGGAAATCAAATGATTCTATTAAATGCCAATCACTACACTAAATCAAGGCCCTCAAGCTGTCACTGGCACAAGTTAAGCTCACACTCATCTTAAATAAATAAAAGGTGCATAACGTTTTAGGAGGGGGTGAATATATGACAGATAAATGGCTAACATTTTAGTGATATGATAAGCTTCTGTGCCTAATTTTAGAGTCTCTTTAAGCTTAGGGGGATAAATTTAGGTCAGTCTGTCAGGTGCTTCCCGAAATTGAAATTGTATGAAATTAAAATAATCAAATTTCAGAGAAATACATATAGTGTGATACTATAGAATAAAATCCTTCTATCTGAAGGAATATAAAATGGAAATGCCTAGAAAATAATGCTGTAAGGAAAAATATTAAATTAATAGTATACTTTTTATTTGGTTACTGGGCTTACTCCTTGGAAGGAAATTTATGACCAACCTAGGTAGCATATTCAAAAGCAGAGACATTACTTTGTCAACAAAGGTCCGTCTAGTCAAGGCTATGGGTTTTCCAGTGGCCATGTATGGATGTGAGAGTTGGACTAGAAGAAAGCTGAGCACTGAAGAATTGATGCTTTTGAACTGTGGTGTTGGAGAAGATCTTTGAGAGTCCCTTGGACTGCAAGGAGATCCAATCAGTTCATCCTAAAGGAGATCAGCCCTGGGTGTTCATTGGAAGGACTGATGTTGAAGCTGAAATTCCAGTACTTTGATCACCTCATGCGAAGTGTTGACTCAATGGAAAAGACCCTGATACTGGGAGGGATTGGGGGCAGGAGGAGAAGGGGACGACAGAGGATGAGATGGCTGGATGGCATCACCGACTCAATGGACATGAGGTGAAGGTGAAGTCGCTCAGTCGTGTCCGACTCTTTGCGACCCC
Source organism: Cephalophus harveyi (assembly GCA_006410635.1). Lineage (NCBI taxonomy): Eukaryota > Metazoa > Chordata > Mammalia > Artiodactyla > Bovidae > Cephalophus > Cephalophus harveyi. The sequence goes on along the minus strand of SJYT01050543.1, from coordinate 44,143 downwards.
GTGGACTGTAACCTACTAGGCTTCTCCGTCCATGGGATTCTCCAGGCAAGAACACTGGAGTGGGTTGCCATTTCTTTCTCCAGGGGAGCTTCCCGACCCAGGGATCGAACCCGGGTCTCCCACACTGGAGGCAGACGCTTTAACCTCTGAGCCACCAGGGAAGCCCCAATGGACATGAGTTTGAGTGAACTCCAGGAGTTGGTGATGGATAGGGAAGTCTGGCGTGCTGTGATTCATGGGGTCGCAGAGTTGGACATGACTGAGTGGCTGAACTGAACTAACTGAAGGGAGCAGGGACCAACTGCATGTATAACTACAAAGAGGGCAAGGCAGATATGATGCCAGAATGCACAATTTTTGCTTGTGCTATTCATATCTTAGTCTATGGGACTGGTGCTCCTTGGAATTATGCAATGTATAACCTGCCTTTTTGGAGGTGCAATGGGTAATGATTAAGATGTGAGGACAGCCTTTTTCATTGCATCTTTTATATTATATGCTTTCATTCATGTAAACTTTTATGAGTGAAGATGATTTTGAGAGAATTACCAGGCAAATATTTTCCTACTTTATCCTTGTTGCAAAGTGTTAATCAGCTACCTAAACAGGCTGAAACAGTTGTTAGAACATATATAAAGATTTTATTCCCAGAATGCTATTATTTCAAGGAGGAAGACACATGAGGACTTTGTGTATAGGTTCAATGAGAGGATTTTTAAGGTGGGCATGTATACTTGGCAGACATGAGCCACTTGTGTCTGATAAGATGAGAGGCACACAGTAAAGGTGTAACACAGCTTTGAGCTCCATAAAAGAAAATCTTAAGCTGGGGGTAAGAGAGAGTGGTAAACTGAAAAAAAATCAGTTCAGCCAGTAAAATTTGGACTGTTAACAAACACTTGAACAGAAATAAATGAAACTGTAATCCAGGGGATTACTAAATAGAAGTTAAGAAGTCACTACCTATAACAAAATTGACAGATTTTGATATGAAAATTAGAAGCAGGAGAGAAAAGAGCCTCTTATGGAAAAGAAAAAGAGTTTCATGGTTGAACAGATGGAAGTTTAATTCTTGAGTTCTCTATTGGTAAGCTTAGTTTAGCTTCCTTTGGGAACCTCAGTTTAATGATAATTATTTAAAGTAGGCTTTATTGCTGTGTTGTTAGTGCATCTGTGTGGGTTACATGAATAGCATATGTAAATATCCTGGCATGTGCACGCATGCCTGCTAAGTCGCTTCAGTCATGTCGGATTCTATGCAACCCTATGGACTATAGCCGCCTGCCAGGCTCCTCTGTCCATGGCATTCTCTGGGTAAGAATCCTGGAGAGGGTTGCATACCCTGGTTGCCTCCAGGGTATCTTCCCGACCCAGGAATCGAACCCATGTCTCTTACATCTCCTGCATTAGCAGGTAGGTTCTTTACACTGTACCACCTGGGAAGCTCATCCTGGCACACAGATGTTCTTTAATTGATAGTGCTCTATTTTCTGTATCACTGAATCTAGAAAAAAAATCTTATTTTTCCAAGGTACTTTAGATATGAGTATGAAGTCATTTACAGCTAAGTGTATGTATCAGATAGGCAAGGTTACATCAGAAAAATATCCCTCTGTAAATATTTCAAGTAAATAGGGTGTTTAATGTAGGGACTTGGAATCTTAGCTAATGAATGGAAGATCTGTGTGAGTGAAGAAAAGGAAAAAAATTGTTATTTTCATAAAACCAGATAAGCAAGAACTGAAGGGAAGTTACTACCAATGATTTCAGGTGCCTGTCAGGAAACAGGAAATTACTGGAAAAATGCCTTAACCTTCTTATCTATGCCTTACTTATCTCAGATGAGACCTCCTCATTAGCATTATTTCTCCTGGAACTGTTGCCAAGAAATTCTGGAAGATGGAGTGGCCAAGTTTCTCCCTTACAGTTCAAGAATACTTTAAATGGTAGAAGAGATAAGCAGGTAACAGGCAACCTGGTGTACAATAAAAGTTGTATAATGGGAGTTGGTGATGGATAGGGTGGCCTGGCGTGCTGGGGTTCATGGGGTCGCAGAATCAGACATGACTGAGCGACTGAACTGAACTGAATAGTATTTCCCTACCACAAATTTGGTTTAAAAAGTAGAATCAAAACAAAAGCTAATAAACTGGGCTTTCTCTCTTGCTTTTTACCCTAGGAACAGTTAAATACTTAATTGTGCAATTCTTTGCTTAATGTCCAAATCTCTTACTAGACATTTAAACTCTATAAGGACAGAGACAAGCTGTGCATGTTTCACTATTGTTTAGGTCTCCAACACTTTAGCTAGTCATAGAACAACAACAACAACAACAAAAAAAAGATCTTGTTTGTCTAAAATGAAACAATCTGCAGAGATGCAGCTCCATTCTGAAGGCACACAACCATATACATAATTATGAAGAAAATCCCTAGCCCAGAATTGTTTTTTTGCTATTCCTTTTCATAAACAAATGATCTATAAAGTACTCTTTAAAAAGAATATCATCCCTTCAAAAGTGAGTTGCAGCTTCTACCTTTTGTATAACCAAGACTTTTTTTGGAAGTGTTGAATGATCTATTTCTTCCCAAAATTTCAAAGATACCAAGTTCAATATAGTCTAAACTTAAAATCAAAGAACATGGTTGTCCTCCCTCCCCGACACTTTGATTTCCACACTCCACCAAATGCCACACCCCAGAAGTTTCTGCTAGAAGATTAACTTACCTGAATACATTGCCATGAAATCTGATGTAGTGTTGAGACAGACAAACATGCAGGGAATTTGATACCACATTTTAGGGCAGCCCATCTCGTTTTTTATTTTAGATATTTTTGTTGCAACCTGAGAAGTCATCATTTTAATAAATTTTCAATGATAGATTAATATATTTATCATTGAATATGCTATTAATTCCCTTGCTGGTGAAAGCAGTTGGAGGGAAAAATATATTTCTTTTTCTTGAATCCCCCTCTATGCTCTCTTTTAAGCTTTAATCACCTTGCACCTCAATCTTATTTCTTTAATCAGTAAATCTGCTCTTGCTTCTGTATCTTAGTGTTCCCTGTCTGTCAATCACTGTTGCTTATTATTTCTTATCTTGGCATTATAAAAATATCCTGCAAACTCAATAAATATGTGCTGAGTAGAAAAGGATTCTCAAATTTGTAAAGACATAGAATTACAAAATTACAAATTTCAATTTAGCAAATGTTTATTGATACACATCATTTTTTACTTAATTTATCTCACTGAATTCTGTGGTCAGAATTCTGTGTTAGTAACTTGCTGAGTTGTTCATTGCAATGCCAATAGTTAAAGAATGCTCCAATGACTCATCCACAGCTATTTTTCATGTATCATGCTAGAACTCAGTAAAAAGGTTGAAAATCTATGCCAGTAGAAGGCTGGCCAGAGGGTTGGGCTCATGACCATTTTCATTGGAGATAAAAGACACACTCAGTTTAATAGTAGTTTTATGTCTTTAGTTTCTTAAAAATAGCAGCGCTGTCATGATTTAGTTGAATTTATTGTTAATCAGGGTATAGTGGAAGAAGCAATGCAATAAAAAATATCTTTAATGTCCTTTTCCCTGCTGAAGTGATTCATGAATGAGAAAATTTGAATTAATACACACTGATATCTTTTGACAGTCTGCATGCTTATGTGAGCCGTGGGGAAGACAGGGAAGTGAAAAGAGATTTAGAATGCAACATTGCCTCAGAATATGATTAGACAATTGTGTATTGTTAATGATTAACTGATATTTCAAAACAATGTTTCAAATAAAATTGAAACACATTTCATAAGTTGCATGTTTAATTTTATAGTCAGAGTGTTTAGAGCTAGAATGCCTCTTAGCAAATTCTTTTTACAAGTAATGATAGAGAGGTTAAAAAACTGAAGTGAGATATACCTAAGGCCACAAGGAGAGTAGATGTCACAGCTGTATATTTGGCAAAGCTCTTGTGATGCTGGTCCCTGTATGTGTGTTTTTGTTTTCTTTCAACATAAACTTCCCTTAATTTATTCTTTCCTGGTTTAGAACAATGTAATGACTAGGTATTTATTTTTCAAAATATGCTATTTCTGTTTATTTAATAGATTAATAAGCAAATGTATGGGCCAAAATGATAAGCAGTGTTTATAAATATTTATAAACATGGAATTTTTAAAAAATGGATAACCCATATAATGGGAACACAGGTGGGACAAAGTATGGTTCAAGAAGGGTATTTCAAATTAAAAGCTCAATGCCATTTTAAGAATTTGATTCTCTAAAGAAAGTGGATGCAATTTGACACATTAGAGAAATATATCTAGAATCATCTAAAATTTCCTAAAATATTGATCAAATCAAGAGGGGAAGAATTTTCATAGCAACTGAAGTCTTCAAGGGTAAGTGACTTGATTTTAAATTTACTTGGTAAATAGCATAATAAACTTTAAGGAGGTTTTCCTGGCTGTTAATTTTTAAGCATAGAAAAACTTGACCTAGTTTTTTCTTAATGATATTTTACCTCCTGTCTGAAAGCCACCTGCAAATAGCTTATTTGCATGAGGATAAAATGGAAAGGCGTTCATCTTCCTTTTACTTATTACTGGTATAACAAACCTCTGTTCATGAACTACAGTATCGTTTTTGTTGTAAATGAAGAAGAATCAGCCAACTTTCTGCCACATCTGGCTGCTGATCTATAAGCTTTGAATAAACAGTAGATATTCAATTGCCAGCACCCATTCTTTAAAAATTCAGAGTTGTTTTTCTCCCTAAATTACCCTCTACTATAATTGCATCTCATCTTTGAGAACAACCAAGACTTTAAAAACAGTTCAGGTTTTATGGTACAGAGTGGAAAACATTTTTTTTTCTAAGATAACGTAAGAACAAGTCTATTTGTAGTTCATATATTAAATCTTTCCAATGTCCTATTACCCATAAAAAGTAAAATAGTTACTACAGGCAGAATATTTCTACAGTATTAGAACTAACATTTGCATCTAAAAGTAAATTCTATTTCTTTTTGAGACACTTACTGTAAAGTTATCAATTTTATGAAGAATCTAAGAACAACCTGAGTAAAATCTTAATGGCCTTCCACTAAACAAAAAGGATGAGAAGGCTGTTTAAACACAGCAGCTAAAAATATGGCATTTAAAAAGTAAATTTAATTTAAAAATAAAGAATATAGCATCCATAAAATTCAAAGCCCAGCATTAGCTTTTCCCCCCACTGCTTCCAAACTGCCCTAGCTGAAACCTTCAAAGCAGTCGCCTATAGTTACTAGCCACAGATCTATGGAATTATCTTTCAGGGTGGCTACAAGAGAATTCACTAGAGCAGGGATCAGCAAAACTTTTTGTAATGAAATCCATAGCAGCGCTTCATTAAAATGTTTCACCAGACTGGATGCAACTATAAAATATAATAAGATTGTTCTCACTATTTATTTCCTTATGCTAGTAGAAAGTCACAATATGAAAGCTTTTTTTAAGCAGTTGCTTCAAACTGTTGACCCCAGTTGTATTAATATTTGTAACTTAATAACACATGTATACCTTTGTTCCTAGTTTTCCACTTGAGTCATTTCATTGTTAAACTTCCTCAAGTTTATTTAGGCTCTTGTTTTAAACTGAGATTATGTTGAATTTTTATACATATTTATTCTATTGCCTATCATTCCCAATAATTTAATGTCATCTGAAGATTGATATTGACTCCTTTTATAATTGATCTGTTTATTTCTATCTATAATTTATAATTTTCATAGGAGATATGCAAAATGTTTTCTCATTTCTCAGATCAGTCCTGTTAACTTATTCTTGCTTTCAAAATTCTGAAGGCTATTGAAATAGTTTGTGATGGCAGGGCCAGGAAAGATAAAAGCTGTCAGATAGCTCGTGCATTTTGGATGAGTGAATATTGTGTAGGTCAAGTAGATGCTGTAGATGTTAAGAAGCTTGTCTCCTCTGCTTGTATCCTGTGGCAAATGGTTGTAAGAAGTCAGCTAGAGAACAAATTGTCTAGGTTAGAGAATAAATAAGCAGTGAGTTCCAAGGAATGCATAAATGTGCTCTGACAAAACCAGCATTGGGAGTCTGCCTCTTAAGAAAGCAAAGATCATATTACATAACAAGGCTTCCAACTTTTCGTTCTTTCTGCTGTAATCTTCGTGTTATTCCTGCTATAATCCTGAGGAATCCATAAATAACAAGAAAAAGTGCTGGATAAGCAAGGAAATGTGGCAGAATTGACCACTTCTCTTCCTATTGCATATCAATTCTGAGCTATATGGAGAAGAGTAAGGAGGGTTTTTAATTTGCTTGTAAGAGTGCAGTTTTTTGATGCACATTCAACCAGACCTTTGAAAACCTGAAAATAAATTTATCCAAGTTACATTCATTTAACCTATTGTACTCAGATGTTCAGTTGTGTCTGACTACTTTGAGACCCCCACGGGCAGAGGACCCACCAGGCACTTCTATCCATAGGGTTCTCCCAGCAAGAATTCTGGAGTAGGGTATCATTTCCCCCTCCAGGGTATCTTTCTGACCCAGGTCTCAAACTGGTGTCTTTCATGTTCTCCTGCATTGGCAGGCAGATTTTTTTTTTTTTTTTTTGCCACTAGCACCACCTGTGAGTCCATGCTAAGTTGCTTCAGTATCTGACTCTGTTACTTCTTAAGTCTACTGCACAGGGAGGCAGGTTCTTTACCCCTAGTACCACCTGGGAATTAGACATGCCTGTATTTCTTTAACTATTCAGTGAGAAGATATTACTTTCCAGGCTGGCAAAGTTCCTAGAACATTTAATTGGCCTATGTGTATAGGATTTTGCAAATTAAAAATTGTTATACAAATATATTCATTTTTCCATTTACTTATTCACACCACAACCTTACTCTGTCAGGTCCCTTATTTCAGGTCATTACTTCAGACACTTTTCAATATGTCTTTTGAGAGCATAGCCATGTAGCTGGTATGCAGAGAAACTTGAACAAGAAGCAAATTATAACTAAAAAGGCATGTTAAAACAGAGAGATATTGTCAAACTTTAGAGGGTTTTCTTTTGTGTATGTGTGAGGTTTTGTTGTTGTTATTTTTGTCTTCAATGTCATGCATTTTGAAAATTGTTTTTTGTTCAAGGCAAAAGACAGTAAGCTTATTTTATGGACCAGTGAGGAATTTGCTGAAAGCAAAAACAAGATGTATTAGGATGACTGGATTGTGACATTATACATTAAAGCAGTGGTTAGTGTCATAACATTTTCCCCTTTGTCTGGTCTGAGAAATAATATGTGCATTCATGACATAACCTACAGATGATTTTATTTGTCATCTTAGCTGAATATTTTTGGTTTGATGTTTAGTGATTTGTGTTATTCTCCTAGCTAGCAATTCCTAATGGAGAAGGCAATGGCACCCCACTCCAGTACTCTTCCCTGGAAAATCCCTTGGACGGAGGAGCCTTGTAGGCTGCAGTCCATGGGGTCGCAAAGAGTCAGACACGACTGAGTGACTTTACTTTCACTTTTCACTTTCATGCACTGGAGAAGGGAATGGAAACCCACTCCAGTGTTCTTGCCTTGAGAATCCCAGGGATGGGGGAGCCTGGTGGGCTGCCAACTATGGGTCGCACAGGGTTGGACACAACAGAAGCAACTTAGTAGCAGCAGCAGCAGCAATTCCTATACCCTTTGCTTTCGTTACCTATCAACTCTGCAGGATATTTGTAGAAACTGCACTTAGTTTCCCAGTAAAAGGGAAGGAATCTTGTTCCAAGTGAAGATTATACATTTTTGTGATTGCTGACAAAGGCCTTGAATTTTTACAAAACCAACAAAATTTTGTTTCAGGCTTCCATCCTCAGTTTAGATCCCATTATCTAGACAGGAAGGAGAAAAGACATCTTTTACAAATTTTTAATGTCTTAAATCAAGACTTTCTGGGTTTTTGAAATCATTATTCTCTGATCCACTTTAAATAACTATTCCCTGTTAATTAGGGGCAATCCAGATCTCCTAGTACAAACCAGGGTTGGGAGTAGTTGCAGCAGAGAAAGAGGTATGCACTGCTAAATATCTTAAATTTTTAGACCATCATACTTTGTTCCACAAATAAGAGATTTTGAATTATGAGTTTGTAATCTATTATTCATAAAGGTTATCTATTTATTAATAAAGACAGATGAGGTAAGTACCAAAAATGGTTTTTGGGTCTTAAGATATCTATTTCCTTTATATTAAAGAAGATATATATATATATATATATTTTTTCCTTTTTCATTGTAGCCTATTTGGTTTATAGGTTAAGAAAAGTTAGAACCAGCATAAATGGTTAAAAAAAAAATACAAAAACATCAATTAAATGAACTGCTTTGTGTGCTTGACATTTTAATGAATCCTTTAAGAATTTATGGAGCCATAATGGCCCTTGGACTAAAGCGTCTCAAAACATTTCTTATTGGTATAAATGTCTTAACTTATTAATATTTCAGAGAACCATGCTGTTAAGCTTTACTAGGTTTTTCCTATACATTCTCTCTTTTTTTTAATAGATTTTTATTTTCTTCATTAAGAAAATGTTTTATCTGACTACTAAAGTAAAGCATATTGTATATAAAGGTGATGGCCTTGTCCTTTAATATCTAACTTTATTGTAAATCAGGATGACTTTCTTCAATTAAATTACAAAAAAAAGCTTCAACAACTACAAAATACTCATTAAATTAGGATTTGTGTTCTTTTTGAGTTTGATTTCCAAATAATTTTTGATTGACTTTATGTTTCATTCAGTTTAGTCACTCAGTCGTCTCCAACTCTTTGTGACCCCATGGACTGCAGAATACCAGGCTTCCCTGTCCATCACCAACTCCCGGAATTTACTCAAACTCATGTCCATTGAGTCAGTGATGCCATCCAACCATCTCATCCTCCATCGTCCCCTTCTCCTCCTGACTTCAATCTTTCCCAGCATCAGGGTCTTATCCAATAGTCAGTTCTTCGCATCAGAAATGAAATATATTTCATTGCTGTTCCTAATTCTAACTCAGTTCAGTTCAGTCACTCAGTCGTGTCCAACTCTTTGCAACCCCATGAATCACAGCACGCCAGGCCTCCCTATCCATCACCAACTCCTGGAGTTCACTCAAACTCATGTCCATTGAGTCGATGATGCCATCCAGCCATCTCATCCTCTGTCGTCCCCTTCTCCTCCTGCCCCCAATCCCTCCCAGCATCAGAGTCTCTTCCAGTGAGTCAACATTTCGCATGAGGTGGCCAAAGTATTGGAGTTCCAGCTTCAACATCAGTCCTTCCAATGAACACCCAGGACTGATCACCTTTAGGATGGACTGGTTGGATCTCCTCGAAGTCCAAGGGGCTCTCAAGAGTCTTCTCCAATACCACAGTTCAAAAACATCAATTCTAACCAGAAGAACAATAAGGAGAGCAAAGTCTTAGACTGAATCATGGTTAAAGACTTTGTGATGCATTAAAAAACCTCTAAGAAGGCTAGTATTACTGAACATAGAGGGCTAAGAGATGTATGATATGAGATGGAGCTGAAGAGGTAAGAAAGGAGAGAAATTTTATAAGTTACTCAGTTTTTAGTCTGTGGAAAAGATTTACATTTAATCTTAAAATCATTGAGAAATTTTAGAGTTTTAAAAAGGGAAAGAATAGCTTATACATTTTAAAAAGCATAGGGGCTGTGAATAAATAAATGTATTATCTCTTCCTAAACCCCTTTTCTAAATGCAATACTTCTATTGCAGATGTTTCTAATTGTTTGCATAGATTTCTTTCTACTAAAAACATATGTTCTCAGGTATCCTGCACATAGCATTGTAAGCAATATGAATTGACTTTAATAGTTAACAAGAAGACATATATTTTCTGTATTTGACCTAAAAGAGTAAAACATGAAAGGGAACTGTGATATAATGTTTATGTAAATAGATCATTTTTGCATATCGATAACTTCAGAACTTTGTTCTAGAGGGTAAATTTGTCAGAAGGCTGATCTTGGATAAATAAGATGGTTTGATACACATGCGTTAGATGTAGATTTATGTATGTATGTGTACAACCAAATTCAGCATTGTCTTTATTAATCTAATCCATTTTTAAGAAAATGGAAATAACATTTTATGAGCTAAAGCATCAGTATTTGTAGAATAGCTTATGCTATTGAAAAAAAGTGAAAATATTAGTTTCTCAGTCATTTCCAATTCTGGTGGCCCAGATGGTAAAGAATCTGCCTGCAGTGCAGGAGATCTAGATTTTATTCCTGGGTCAGGAAGATACCCTGGAAAAGGGAATGGCTACCTACTCCAGTATTCTTGCCTCGAGAATTCCATGGACAGAGGAGTATCTGCCCATTTCCTATTTGACTACTTCCACTTTACCTTGATTCACCTAATATTCTAGGTTCATATGCAGTATTGTTCTTTACAGCATTGGATTTACTTTTACCACTAGACACATAGACAACTGGGCGTCATTTCTGCTTTGGCTCAGCCTCTTCATTCCTTCTGGATCTATTTCTCTGCTCTTCTCCAGTAGCATATTGGACACCTACCAGTGTGGGGAGTTCATCTTTCAGTGTCATATATTTTTGCCTTTTCGTACTGTTCGTGGTTTCTAAAGGCAAGAATGCCAAAGAGGTCTGCCATCCCCTTCTCCAGTGGATCATGTTTTGTCAGAACTCTCTACCATTACTCATCCATCTCTGGTGGCCCTACCTGGCATGGCTCATAATTTCATTGAATTAGACAGGCTGTGATCCATGTGATCAATTTGTTTAGTTTTCTGTGATTGCCATTATCATTCTGTCTGCCCTATGATGGATGAGGATAAGAGGCTTGTGAGAGCTTCCTGATGAGAATGACTGGCTGTGGGGAAAACTGGCTCTTTTTCTGATGGGCAGGGCCATGCTGCATAAATCTTTAATCTAATTTTCTACTGATGGGTGCAGCTGTGCTCCTTCCCTGTAGTTTGGTCTGAGGCAGCCTAGCCCTAAAGTCTGTAATCTCTATAGTAGGGTTATAGACTCTATTGTAGGGGTAATGGCAACCTCCTCCAAGAGGACTTATGCCAGCACACTGCACCTCCCAGGACTACTGGCCAGTGCCCTTGACCCCATGGCAGGCCACTATTGACCATGCCCCCACCAGAGACTCCCAAGCACACACAGGTAAGTCTAGTTCATTCTCTTGTGGGATCATTGCTCTTTTCCCCTGGATCCTAGAGCACACAAGGTTTATCTGTACCCTCCAAGAATCTGTGTTTCCCCATACCTGTGAAAGTTTTGTGATCAAATCCCATTGACCTGCAAAGTTAGATTTCTGGGGATTCCCAGTCCCTTTGCCGGATCCTCAGTTTGGGAAGTGTGTTGTGGAGCCAAGAAATTTTGCAACAGTGTGAGAACTTTTATTGTATAATTGTTCTCCTGTTCATGGGTCACTCACCTGGAAGTTCTGTGGTGGGGCTAATGGCAACCTCCTCCGACAGGACTTATGTCACACACTGTGCCTCCCAGATTCTCTGGCAGGTATGAGGATTGATTTTTAAAGTGATTGTTCCCATCCTACCATCTTTTTGCATCCTACCATCTTCTCCTTTGTGCTTGGATGTGAGGTATCTTTTTTTGGTGGGTTCCTACAACAACAAAAAAGACCATCCCTCTGGTATCAAAGATCTGTAACTATTTCCCTCCCCAGAGGTAAGGTGGGTTTGCTTTCTTAGGCAGAGATCAGAGTACAAACTGATTCATTCGTTGTGCTATGACTGAGGTTCTGAGAAGCTCAGACTTGCTGTGACCACCTCACTAGAGACAAAGTCTTTGGAAATGATTCATCTTCTCACTTCCTTTCCTGTAGGCTTTTTCCTAAGTGTGCTGTGTGTTTCAGTTGTGTCTAACTCTTTGTGATCCTAGAGACCATAGCCTGCCAGGCTCCTCTGTCCATGATATTCTCCAGGCAAAAATGCTGGAGTGGGTTGCCACGCCCTCCTCTAGGGGATCTTCCCAACCCAAGGATCGAACTCACATCTCTTATGTCTCCTGCATTGGCAGGTGAGTTCTTTACTGCTAGCACAACTTGGGAAGCCCCAAGCCTTTTCCCATCTTCCTCTCAAAGTTCTTTACTTCTTTTCCTTTTGCCCTCAGTCTCCTTTTACCTCCTTACTTTAGCAACTTACATTAATGTCAGATTCCTAATTCATTCAAAACAGGATAATAGTAAAAAACAAGCACAATATAGTTCAGTATTTACTATGCTGTCCTTCTTTTCCTCTGTTTTTAGCTGAGAATCTTTGGCTAATTTAATAAACAAGGGAAATGTGTGTAATGTCTCAGTAATCTGGTGGCCGGGCTGCATCTGGCTTGAGTGAGTCAGACCCTAAATTTACAAATACCACCAAGTGAATAGGATACTACCAATAATTTCAACTATTTTTTCCTATTTTTTTAAGATAGTGAATGCAAAATATCAGTGTTTTGATAATGTTGTGGGTTATTCACATATGTGCAGGTTCTGCCAAACTGGAAATGTCTTCTTCCGTAACGGGGAGCAGCAAAACCAACTCTAAAATCTTCTGCTTCTGCTTATCAATAATGCTAGGCAAAGTCACTCAAATGTTGGATGTGATCTCTGAATGGTTACTTTAAATTCAGTAGTTCTTAATAAGGGAGATATTGCCAGGGGATATTTGTCAATGTTTAGAGGCATTTGTGATTGTCACACATTTCAGGGGGACAATACTCACATCTAGTAGGTAAAAGCCCGAAGTGCTGCTAAACATCCTGTAATTCATTGGACAACTCCCTGCTGTAAAGAATTATCTGGCCCCCAAATGTTACTAGTGCCAGTTTTGAGAAATTTTCTAAAGAGTCTTAGTTCATTATTCAATCAATATTATGTGTGAAGTGTCTGTCACGTAACTAGTAGTAAACAATACTGAGCATTTATCTCATTCTAAGTACTTTACATGTGTTAACTCAGTTTATCCTCTCTTCATTATAAAATAAGTCATGCTATAATCCCCATTTTACAGATGAGAAAACAGATACAAAAGATGTAACTTGATGACAATTGCATAGGTAGTAAGTGATAGACCCGGGATTCAAACCAGGCAAATCCTACTCTTAGCTACTGTAATAAAAGGAATCATATTCTGCTTCTTATGTCCCTTTACTTCTTTCCATGCTCTTGTAGCTTGAAGAAGACCTTTGTAAATCTCAAGTTACAAAACAATGTGTAATTCCAGGGCTTAGAAAAAGTTTTATGCAGTATGCTGTGTTCCACCATAGTTGTATTAAACTTTTTCTGAAGTTATTTTTTTTAATTGAAGGATAATTGATTCATTTCCTGGTTCCTAAATCCAGATTAATTCAGATTTTGAATAATATGATTACAAAAGAAAACCTCTTTTTTCTCTAGCTCATGTAATTTAAGTTTCACAGGTCAAAAATGTAGGGATGTGTATTGTGGACATTTTAAACTAATAATCTAATATTTACCTTTTTTAAATTTTATTGTAGCATTTGCTACTATATTTGCTTTATAATATTTGTATATAAAAATTAAATATTAACAATAGAATTTATTTTTATAGCCTAAAGTTTTAATTTAAATGCATGCCTAAATAATATTAAGCTACCTATTTTGTTTTGCAATTTTTAGGTGCATATTCTGGCCAGCATCTAAATATTGATTTCATATGTTGTGGCACTTAAAAACTATAGTCAGCCAGAAACTACTTCTAAATACTTTACTTATAGTTTCATTCCATTTAAATCATTTTAACTTTTTTTGTTAGCAAGAATCTCACTTTTTTAATGGGGAAAAAAAAAAAACACACAAGAATTTTACTTCCTTTTACATGGCATATTGGTGTTCATAGCTTCAGTAATAATTAGTACAGATACTATTTCACAATTGACAATACATAATTAGTGAGGCCGGAGAAGGCACCCCACTCCAGTACTCTTGCCTGGAAAATCCTATGGACGGAGGAGCCTGTTGGGCTACAGTCCATGGGGTCGCTAAGGGTCGGACACGACCGAGCGACTTCACTTTCACTTTGCACTTTCATGCATTGGAGAAGGAAATGGCAACCCACTCCAGTGTTCTTGCCTGGAGAATCCCAGGGACGGGGGAGCCTGCTGGTCTGCGTTCTATGGGGTCGCACAGAGTCGGACACGGCTGAAGCGACTTAGCAGCAACAGCAGTAGCAATTAGTGAAGCAAAGCATAAAATCAAGTAACTGGAAAGGATTCAATAATAATGCAGCATGAGAAACAATGTGTTTTTCCTTTTTCTGTGGTATTTCAAGATTCAAATGCTTAGTATACCCTATTCATACAGCTTTATATTGGCAGCCTTCCTGAAGTACGTTAGTGTCGCACTGATGGTATATGAACAGTGTTGTTTTAAAATATTTATATAGGTAATGTTTATTAGGGGGAAAAAGTGCTGGTTTTCCACTTATACTGAGAATTTTAGCAAATCCAGTCAACTCTTCCCAGCACTGCCTCCTACCTCCATCTGCTGCTGCTGCTGCTGCTAAGTCGCCCCAGTCGTGCCCGACTCTGTGCGACCCCATAGACGGCAGCCCACCAGGCTCCCCCATCCCTGGGATTCTCCAGGCAAGAACACTGGAGTGGGTTGCCATTTCCTTCTCCAATGCATGAAAGTGAGAAGTGAAAGTGAAGTCGCTCAGTCGTGTCCGACTCAGCGACCCCATGGACTGCAACCCACCAGGCTCCTCCGTCCATGGGATTTTCCAGGCAAGAGTACTGGAGTGGGGTGCCATTGCCTTCTCCGCCTCCATCTGCTATTATCACGGAAATCCAGGCCAACATTGTTTCTTGCTTATAAATGTGTGAGAGTCTCTTACTGTCTCTCTTAGCTTCCATTGCTGCTCCTCTGTACTCTGTTCTCCATAGAGCAAAAACATCTATAAGAACATTTGTTCTGTTGTGCTTGGTCTCTTTAGTCATGTCTGACTCTTGGCGACCCCATGGACCGAAGCTCACTAGGCTCCTCTGTCCATGGGATTCTCCAGCAAAAATACTAAGATGCCTGGAGTGGGTTACCATGCCCCCCTCCAGGGGATCTTCCCCACCCCGGGATCAAACCCCTGTCTCCTGCATCACAAGCAGATTCTTTACCGCTGAGCCATAAGTCACATCATACCAGCTCTCTGCTTAAAACCATTTCAAGCTACTCAATTACTTAGAATATCACTCAAACTCCCTATTGTGATCTGCCCCAGGAACCCTTTTCAGATACCATCACTCAATCTCTACTCCTGATTTACTTTTCTCCAGCAAAGTGGTCTTTTTTTATTCTTCCTCAAACATCTTGGGTTCAGTCTTGCTTTAGGATATTGAACTAGCTTTTTCCTCCGCCAGAAACATTGTTTTTCCAAATCTTTCGGCTAACTCTCCCTGATGTTTGAGCTTAAATGAAATCTTCTTGATAGCTCTCAGAAAGTAGAATTTTTTTTTTTAAAGATTGATATTTTCTGAAATAAAGCATTTTGGACAAAATATTAGGTGATTAATATATGAAAAGAAAACTATACATGTTTTAATTTTACACCTTTCCTGTANTCGGCTAACTCTCCCTGATGTTTGAGCTTAAATGAAATCTTCTTGATAGCTCTCAGAAAGTAGAATTTTTTTTTTTAAAGATTGATATTTTCTGAAATAAAGCATTTTGGACAAAATATTAGGTGATTAATATATGAAAAGAAAACTATACATGTTTTAATTTTACACCTTTCCTGTAATTATTTTCTGTGTACCTATCACTTATCATTTGCTAGAAGCTTCTCGAAATTTCCGTGTAAACAACATGCATATTGAGTCTACTCCTCCTGGCAGATTCTGTTCATACCTTTAATTTTATATCTCACAGTGGTTGATTTACACCTGTAATTCCCTTAGGGTCCTAGAGAAAGAGCTGCAAAGAGAGACAGTCTTTAAACACCATGAACACACCTCTACTGTTCTCCTCCTTCCAGCCACAGGAAGGCCTGTCCATATTGGCTGTACCTCAAATACCTTTTTCTCTTCTGAAGATGTAGCGTAAAAATCTGTACTCTTGCTCTGCCATCTGCTTTTACTATTCTCTTCTTTATTCATTCCCCTATCATCACTTTTTCTGATTATCCCCAGTAGGATAAAGCTGTTTTTAGTAAAATTCTGCTTAAGGGAAATTGATGGTTGGGGAGAAATAATTGCAGTGTTGATAGTGTTTATCAGAATACAAATCAATTGCATTAAAGGAGAGAAACTCATTACTAAGTAGAATATCATGAGTCAGGAATTTACTAGGTTTTGGGAAACACTTTCATAATATAGAACAGAAATTCACATTTAGATTTTTGAAACAATATTTAATTGAGCAAAGTAAACAAAGTGTGAACAAGTAAAACAACGAGTCTGGTCAAGATAATTAAAGCATCAAATCCTACTTGCTCCATCTAAAGGTTCAAAAGCAAAAACAAGTACAAATAAAGGACTTAAAGGTACAAGTGTTGACTCAATATTGCAGAAAAGTCAAGAAGTTCTGAGAGAAATATGTGTATTGCATACAGTATGACTTCTGAAAGGATTTGGGTTAGGGATGAGTTGTTAATGTGTGTATATGTATATATTCTATGCATATCTATACATATGTATGTGTATGGGAGAAATATCAATAACCTCAGATATGCAAATGTCACCACCTTTATAGCAGAGAATGAAGAAGAACTAAAGAGCCTCTTGATGAAAGTGAAAGAGGAGAGTGAAAAAGTTGTGGCAGCCCACCAGGCTCCCCCATCCCTGGGATTCTCCAGGCAAGAACACTGGAGTGGGTTGCCATTTCCTTCTCCAATGCATGAAAGTGAGAAGTGAAAGTGAAGTCGCTCAGTCGTGTCCGACTCAGCGACCCCATGGACTGCAACCCACCAGGCTCCTCCGTCCATGGGATTTTCCAGGCAAGAGTACTGGAGTGGGGTGCCATTGCCTTCTCCGCCTCCATCTGCTATTATCACGGAAATCCAGGCCAACATTGTTTCTTGCTTATAAATGTGTGAGAGTCTCTTACTGTCTCTCTTAGCTTCCATTGCTGCTCCTCTGTACTCTGTTCTCCATAGAGCAAAAACATCTATAAGAACATTTGTTCTGTTGTGCTTGGTCTCTTTAGTCATGTCTGACTCTTGGCGACCCCATGGACCGAAGCTCACTAGGCTCCTCTGTCCATGGGATTCTCCAGCAAAAATACTATGATGCCTGGAGTGGGTTGCCATGCCCCCCTCCAGGGGATCTTCCCCACCCCGGGATCAAACCCCTGTCTCCTGCATCACAAGCAGATTCTTTACCGCTGAGCCATAAGTCACATCATACCAGCTCTCTGCTTAAAACCATTTCAAGCTACTCAATTACTTAGAATATCACTCAAACTCCCTATTGTGATCTGCCCCAGGAACCCTTTTCAGATACCATCACTCAATCTCTACTCCTGATTTACTTTTCTCCAGCAAAGTGGTCTTTTTTTATTCTTCCTCAAACATCTTGGGTTCAGTCTTGCTTTAGGATGTTGAACTAGCTTTTTCCTCCGCCAGAAACATTGTTTTTCCAAATCTTTCGGCTAACTCTCCCTGATGTTTGAGCTTAAATGAAATCTTCTTGATAGCTCTCAGAAAGTAGAATTTTTTTTTTTAAAGATTGATATTTTCTGAAATAAAGCATTTTGGACAAAATATTAGGTGATTAATATATGAAAAGAAAACTATACATGTTTTAATTTTACACCTTTCCTGTAATTATTTTCTGTGTACCTATCACTTATCATTTGCTAGAAGTTTCTCGAAATTTCCGTGTAAACAACATGCATATTGAGTCTACTCCTCCTGGCAGATTCTGTTCATACCTTTAATTTTATATCTCACAGTGGTTGATTTACACCTGTAATTCCCTTAGGGTCCTAGAGAAAGAGCTGCAAAGAGAGACAGTCTTTAAACACCATGAACACACCTCTACTGTTCTCCTCCTTCCAGCCACAGGAAGGCCTGTCCATATTGGCTGTACCTCAAATACCTTTTTCTCTTCTGAAGATGTAGCGTAAAAATCTGTACTCTTGCTCTGCCATCTGCTTTTACTATTCTCTTCTTTATTCATTCCCCTATCACCACTTTTTCTGATTATCCCCAGTAGGATAAAGCTGTTTTTAGTAAAATTCTGCTTAAGGGAAATTGATGGTTGGGGAGAAATAATTGCAGTGTTGATAGTGTTTATCAGAATACAAATCAATTGCATTAAAGGAGAGAAACTCATTACTAAGTAGAATATCATGAGTCAGGAATTTACTAGGTTTTGGGAAACACTTTCATAATATAGAACAGAAATTCACATTTAGATTTTTGAAACAATATTTAATTGAGCAAAGTAAACAAAGTGTGAACAAGTAAAACAACGAGTCTGGTCAAGATAATTAAAGCATCAAATCCTACTTGCTCCATCTAAAGGTTCAAAAGCAAAAACAAGCACAAATAAAGGACTTAAAGGTACAAGTGTTGACTCAATATTGCAGAAAAGTCAAGAAGTTCTGAGAGAAATATGTGTATTGCATACAGTATGACTTCTGAAAGGATTTGGGTTAGGGATGAGTTGTTAATGTGTGTATATGTATATATTCTATGCATATCTATACATATGTATGTGTATGGGAGAAATATCAATAACCTCAGATATGCAAATGTCACCACCTTTATAGCAGAGAATGAAGAAGAACTAAAGAGCCTCTTGATGAAAGTGAAAGAGGAGAGTGAAAAAGTTGGCTTAAAGCTCAACATTCAGAAAACTAAGATCATGGCATCCGGTCTCATCACTTCATGGCAAATAGATGGGGAAACAGTGGTTGATTTTATTTTTGGGGGTCTCCAAAATTACTGCAGATGGTGATTGCAGTCATGAAATTAAAAGACGCTTACTCCTTGGAAGGAAAATTATGATCAACCTAGAAAGCATATTAAAAAGCAGAGACAATACTTTGTCAACAAAGGTCTCTCTAGTCAAGGCTATAGTTTTTCCAGGAGTCATGTATGGATGTGAGAGTTGGACTATAAAGAAAGCTAAGCACCAAAGAATTGATGCTTTTGAACTGGGGTGTTGGAGAAGACTTTTGAGAATCCCTTGGACTGCAGGGAGATCCAACCAGTCCATCCTAAAGGTGATCAGTCCTGGGTATTCATTGGAAGGACTGATGTTGAAGCTGAAACTCCAATGCTTTGGCCACCTGATGTGAAGAGCTGACTCATTTGAGAAGACCCTGATGTTGGGAAAGATTGAGGGCAGGAGGAGAAGAGGACAACAGAGGATGAGATGATTGGATGGCATCACCGACTCAGTGGACATGGGTTTCGGTAGACTCCGGCAGTTGGTGATTTATAGGGAGGTCTGGTGTGCCGCAGTTCATGGGGTCACAAAGAGTCAGACAAGACTGAGCAACAAAGCTGAACCAATATATATGTGTGTTCTAGAAGTCAGGGGTGCGCAAAGAGTCTCAGAAATCTGAAATTTTAAGTAGCAACATGGGTAGCCTTTGGCTAAACTTTTCTTCGGCTTCACTTTGAGAAACACTGGCCGCAAACTTGCAGAAAAATAGACATATAGAGTGTATCAATAGTTAGCCATTATGTATTATTTCTCATTTGAATTGGAAGTCCCCCTAGGAGATTTTTTTTTTTCCTTCCCCTACTAGCAATGCTGTTTGCTTTTGGCTTGGAAAGCTATGCTGTATTGTTTTAAAACCATTCATCCAGCAAGTAATCAAAATACATTTTGTATTTCAGGCAGTATATTAAGTTTCAAGGTTGCTAGTGATTTTACACTGAAAGTACCTGCTCTCGTGGAACTCACAGTCAGTAAGCAAGTAGTAAGGTCATGACCAGGTCTGAATTTATTTCTTCCTTGGCCTGGCACATATGGTACATATCAATGGGTTGAGCATTCTTATGGGTACATAATATGCTGGCACATAAGTATGATCTAATCTTTATAATGTCTTAATAAGCTGTGAACAGTACAGTTCAGTTCAGCTACTCAGTCATGTCTGACTCTTTGTGACCCCACGGACTGCAGCATGCCAGGCCTCCCTGTCCATCACCAACTCCCAGAGTTTACTCAAACTTATGTTCTGTGTGTCAGTGATGCCATCCAACCATCTCATCCTTTCTTGTCCCCTTCTCATCCCATTTTCAACCTTTCTCAGCATCAGAGTTTTTTCAAATGAGTCAGTTCTTCGCATCAGGTGGCCAAAGTATTGGAGTTTCAGCTGCAGCATCAGTCCTTCTAATGAATATTCAGGACTGATTTCCTTCAGGATGGACTGGTTGGATCTCCTTGCAGTCCAAGGGACTTTCAAGAGTCTTTTCCAACACCACAGTTCAAAAGCATCAATTCGACAGCACTCAACTTTCTTTATAGTCCAACATTCATATGCATACATGACTACTAGAAAAACCATAGCTTTGACTAGTCAGATCTTTGTTGGCAAAGTAATGTCTCTGCTTTTTAATATGCTGTCTAGTTTGATCATAACTTTTCTTCCAAGGAACAAGCGTCTTTTAATTTCATGTCTGCATTCACCATCTGCAGTGATTTTGGAGTCCAAATAAATAAAGTATCTCACTGTTTCCATTGCTTCCCCATCTATTTCCCATGATGTTATGGGACCAGATGCCATGATCTTAGTTTTCTGAATGTTGAATTTTAAGCCAACTTTTTCACTCTCCTCTTTCACTTTCATCAAGAGGCTTCTTAGTTCTTCTTCACTTTCTTTCATAAGTGTGGTGTCACTTATGCATATCTGAGATTATTATTTCTCCTGGCAATCTTGATTCCAGCTGTGCTTCATCCAAACAATGTAACACAATAAGGTTTGTAGCTGGAACCTGGATGAGGTAGGTGAAGTGGCTTGATAAAGGCAGTTTTCCAAGTAATAGGCACTAAGAGTAGTTTTACAGATTGATGTTCAAGGGTATCAGAGGATAGGTAATCTGATAACTAAAAGGAACTCATCCTGGACAGTCAGAGCACCATTTATCACAACTGACTTTCATACATGTCCCCTGAGGAGTTGGGGAAAACTGAGGTGTCTTGCTAACACAACTCCTGCAGGTTGAATTTGTCTGAAATACTTCACTGAATCTTTGGGAATTTTATAGAAATCTCTAAGAGCACAGGCAAATTTTTCTGTGAAACAACACTGGTGAAGATCATTCTAAAGATATGACTTTAAAGCAGACCCACAAGGGCGGAAGTTCATTTGTGCTTGATCACTTAGTCATGTCCAGCTCTTTGTGACCCTATGGACTGTAGCCTGCCAGGTTCTTCTGTCCATGGGGATTCTCCAGGCAAGAATACCATGCCTTTCTCCAGGGTATCTTCCCAACCCAGGAATCAAATCAGGGTGTCCTGCATTACAGGCAGATTCTTTACCAGCTGAGCTACCAGAGAAGCCCCAAGGTTGGTTAGTAACTCCTATTTCACTAAAGAGATGACTATATCCTGTGTATGTTTTGTTTGTGCTCAGCTTCTCAGTCATGGCTAATTCTTCGTAACCCCATGGTCTGTAGCCCACAAGACTTCTCTATCCATCAGATTTCCTAAGCAAGAATACTGGAGTGGGTTGCCATTTCCTTCTCCAAGGTATCTTCCTGACCCAGGGATAAAACGGTCTCCTGAATTGCAGGCAAATTCTTTACTGCTGAGCCACCAGGGAAGCACCCATATAAGATATATATATATACATATATATGAGATTTATTTTGAATTTCATCAAATACTTTCACTTACTTTTGTTCTTCAGTTACCTTTATCTCTTCTGAGTTTCTTAGTTTTTTTTTTTTTTTTTGCCAATCACAAGCCTTCTATCACCAGCAAACACTTTTTTGCTACTGCCCTAGAGCTATTTTTCTTTGACCACTTCAGTCATGCCCCTTGGCCACCATTAGAAATGAATAAATGAAAGCTTTAGCCCCAAAGAACCAAATGGTCAATTCCGGAGAATAACTCTACTATCACTAACTTAAGTAGAAGCAGAAAATAAACAACAGATTGAGCTCCAAGGAGGAGAAAGGTCAGTGTGGCACACTGTCTTTTTACCATTAGCTAAAGTAGAAGCAGAAGACAGTAAAAGAGAATAAAATAAATGGTCTAATCGAAGTAAACTGAAGCTATGGCCATGGTGGACTCAATATCGGTTTCTCTAATGAGTCATATCAATTCAGCTAAGCTTTTTATGTGACTGCTGTAAGAGACATTTTCTTGGTTACTGAGGATCCAGAAGTAAAAAAAAAAAAATCACAGTGGTTCTATAATTAAGAAACTTACAGTCTAGTCTTGTGTGAAATCCTTTGGTAGTTATCCAGAAATACACTGATATTTTATTATAATAATAGCCAACATTTATTAAGTACTGTTCCAGATATAGTGCCACGGGAAGGACCTCTGTGCATGAAGTTATGATTTTCAGTTTGCAAATATAGACACCATGGGTACAAAGATTAAGTAACCTACCAAGGATCACATTTCTATTGATTAATAGGGTTGAGATTCAAACCCAGCAGTTTGAATCTAGATCTTATAGACTTAAATAATATTTTCTCAACCATGCTCTATAGTTTCATTAGTCTATTTTTATCTTAAAAAATGAACGAGGCTATGGTAGTCGTTTATATTTCTTTTGATTTTGATTTTCTGACTAAATGTGATCTGAATATATAACAGAACTGGTTGCAGTTTGAATCTAGATCTTATAGACTTAAATAATATTTTCTCAACCATGCTCTATAGTTTCATTAGTCTATTTTTATCTTAAAAAATGAATGAGGCTATGGTAGTCGTTTATATTTCTTTTGATTTTGATTTTCTGACTAAATGTGATCTGAATATATAACAGAACTGGTGTCTAAAATCTGCCAAAAGAGAGACTCCAGTACATCAATTCTGAAGCATAGTAGGCCCTATCTGTAATTGGAATGCAAGCATGTTTATGGTTAAATAGTCTATTATTAATGACCCACAACCTGTGCAATCAGCTTTGTTCAACCTGGATCATCCACTTCTTGATGAGGCCAGGAACTTTTCCTTTAAATAACTTTCAAAGTTTTTCATAGTGCATGCATGCCCATGTGTGCACACATAGAAATACACACACTTATACTCTCTATATAATTTCTTTTCAAGTTATACTAGACACTACACCAACTATTCCAATAATTGAAGCCTGCAGAGACAACTGTTGAGCAGCAAATCAGAGCCCTGTTTCAACAAGGCCAGCTCAGCCAGACTCATTATCTTCTTTTACTCACTGTGGGTCTGTCATTTTGAAAGTGACTGTTGCCTTTGCATTTCTAATAGACTCCTCACTAAAATTTATATTTTAGCCTAACTTGCAGGAGCCTACCTTCAGGGTTTGAAAGTAAAGGTAATCATATTATTGTATCTTCAGAAGGCTTCCTGTTTCCATTTTTCTTAGAAAATTTGTATTTTGTGAGTTTCATCAAAAACTGAACAAGACTATTTGGAAATAGATAAAAACAGGACTCTGAATAACTTATTGCAAAAGAAACATGCTTCTGTGCAATTATTTATATAAATGCTAGCATTTCAAAGCTTTTATAATATCTACAAGAATTATTAAACCCATCGAGTTCTGTTCAAATATTCCCAGCTAAGTAATTTCTTTGAACACATAATTGCCTTTGAACTCTAGCTGCCAGAGCTTCACAGTCAAGGAAAGTCTAAAAGAAATAAATGAAACGTTATGGCCAAATTCAAAGCCATGATCATTCTGCATCCTGGCTTGTTTTGTTAAGAAATGTAAGTTAGAGAACTGTGATGTAATTTTAAGCCATCAAAAGGCTTAAAATTAAAAGGAAAGGTATGCCTAGTTTCCCCAACTCAGGTTTGTGTGTATATTAGCATGAACTAGATATGCATGCAGAAAACTCTTCTTCAAACTCCTTCCTTTTCACATTCTCAGAGTAGCAGAAATTATGGCCTCATTATTAACCCAGGTCTGTTCTCCTGATTAAGAGCTGAAATTTTGTCTAAATTCTATTGTAATTCTTTACATAGGAGAATTAATAGTTGTGGGATTCCCACAAGGTGTGAACAAAACTGAGTATGAGATAGGAAATGGAAGATGGTTTCATTATGACTAAAAAATTAGTTGAACATATTACAAGTGGTGGTAGCAGTAAATTGTACTACAGAATTTTGAGTATGAGGTTAGTATATACGTAGCAGGGGCCAACTTCTCCTAGCACTCCTACAGTACTTTGCCAAGATTGTTGGCTTTGTTTCGTATCAT
Source organism: Cephalophus harveyi (assembly GCA_006410635.1). Taxonomy (NCBI): domain Eukaryota; kingdom Metazoa; phylum Chordata; class Mammalia; order Artiodactyla; family Bovidae; genus Cephalophus; species Cephalophus harveyi. Next base: position 19,768 of record SJYT01050543.1, on the reverse strand, counting down.
ATGTTCCTAGGGAAAGAATCTCCTACCTCTACTTAATCTTCAATGAAATGGTTTTGTGTGAAGTCTATAATACTGCTCAGGGGCTTTGTTACCCGAAAAAAAAAAAAAAGCAGAAAAGCAAAAATAGAATGCACTCTAGTTTCTTTAAGCAGAAGGAATTTCTTCAATACTGGAAATAGCTCACATAATGATCATTGAAAAGACAGGAAAGGTAGAATCTGTTTTGGCCTTTTAGGAACAAGTTGCAAAACTTTAACAAAACTGGACCACTATGGAAAATTCTCTTTGCTATGATCCAGAAAAGTGGAGTCAGAAAGCTGCTGCCACAGTTACTAACTCATTCTGCTTTAGTCCATACCTACAAAAACAAATGTCTAACATTTACTTTTCCCTATATTATTCATTCCAAACGATGTCTGATCCAAAATATATCATGTTGGAGTAACACAGTCATATACAGATTTCTATCTGCAATTGAATATTTTAAGTGTAGTTTTTAGCTTCCCAGATTATGCATCTTAGAAACATGTACAAAGAAGGTGGTCAAAAATAAATATCATGAGATGTGGCTATGTGCATTAGCCAAGTCTGTCACAGGCTGGCATATTGTCGTCTGTCTCATACATGGTGATATAACTGGAGTCCAAATAACATGAAACAATATGTTAACACTCATGGAAATTACAGATTTCCTTTTCAGAATCATTTTGGGTTGTGAAAAATATTAGATAATTTATTAACATTAAAAGTACAATCTGTTTTCACACAAAATCATGCTGGTGCATATTTTACAGAAATGGGATAATCATTTTTATGATGTGTAATGAGATTGTTTGTCACTATATATTTAGACATTATGTGATGCTCATCTTTATGACAGCAATTTTAAAAGAGGAAATTATACTAGTGTGGGTAAATATTATCATGTTGTAAACATCATTAAAACTTCTATATCATGTATTTCCATACACAAAGAGAATAAGCATGTATGAGTTAGCTTTAAACACAGCTAGTTATGTTCCTAAACACAGTGAAGGGCACTACTTAGAGTTATCTTCCAGAAAGTAAGTTTTCTGTTTTCTTTGCTCTTTGGCTTATTGTCTTCTTTAGCAAAATAAATTGGAAGTTAATTTCATATTCAGGGAAGAAAAAAAAATAACCTTGGATAGTTTGTTTTCCTTAGTGACACAAGGGGATAATTGTAGTACCATTTTCTGGATGAAAGATATATCACCTTTGTGGGGTTTTCTTTGAGTAAAAATCCAGAAGGATCTAGAATTCCAGCAAAACTATGTAACCAATACTTCTCAATTGCAGAGTCTTAAAACTTCAAATATAAATAATGTAAATTGAATGTCATAATGAACCCTCAACTACCCAGTATCTGGCTTCAACAATGATCAGTATTCTGCTATTTTTTCAACTATACCTTCACCTATTCCTCATCCATCATGTGATTATTGTTGTGGCAATTTGAT
>SJYT01050543.1:0-11673 GCA_006410635.1 Cephalophus harveyi | reverse complement strand
GGTTTATTTCTTAGTCAAGAATTCTATTCTTATGTTTAATAGAATTAACTAGTAAAGTCATCCAGGCTGGAGTTTTCTTTGTGGAATAATTTCAGATAAAGAATTCAATTTCTTTAAAAGATATAGAGTTATTCAGATCTTCTGTTTTGATTTGTCTTTTTCAGTAAATTTTGTTGTCTGAGTCAGATATATTGGTAGAAATTTTTTCACATCAGTCACTTGTTCATCTTTTAATGTTTAAAGGAGCTCTAGTAATGTCTTTTTCATTCCTGATATAAGTACTTTGAATTTTTTATTTTTTATCTGTCTTACTAGTGGTTTATCAATATTTTTTTAACTGATAAAATTTTGTTTTTGTTTTTTGTCATAACTGTTTATTTAATATCACATTGATTTCTGTTCTTGAATAAAAGTATTTCTGAGCACTCATTATACCAGCATTTAGATCTTTGTAGATCAATACTCATAGGCATGCTTGTGCACTGAGAAATGACTTTGCATATGAATGAAAAGAACTGGTTGCTAAGACTTTGAGCTGAAATAAATTAAAATATTAGAGCGCTGCTATTAAGGTTGATCTTGAGTGCTCATTGTTCTCTAAGAAGCACTACAAAACATCTCTTTTTGATAGTCGGATTATATCAGAGGCTTTACCTTGACCAATAAACTCAAGACTGAAAATAGGGACCACTTGGCTGTTCTTTGTTTCTCAATGACTTTCATCTTCTACTTAAGATTGAACTTCTCCCATGGTCTTGAGAAGCTCTTCCCTCCTCCCCATCCTGTCACTCCCTGCAGTGGGTTTCTTAAACCTCCTCTTGCCTTGTAAGTGGGCTCTTGTAGTTGAAAATCCCAGGCTGGTACTTATGAATATACAGGAAACATGGAATTCAGTAAGGTTACATGCTTCAGACATGTAACTCTGGAGTGTCAATTTTCACTTTAAAGACAGTTTACATATACCAACGTCTTTGTTACTGTTCAGTCTCTAAGTCGTGTCTGACTCTTTGTAACCCCATGAACTGCAGCACACCAGACTTCCCTGTCCTTCATTATTTCCCTGAGTTTGCTCAAACTCATGTCCATTGGGTCAGTGATGCCATCCAACCATCTCAATCCTCTGTCCCCTCCTTCTCCTTTTGCCCTCAGTCTTTCCTAGCATCAGAGTCTTTTCCAATGAGTGAGCTCCTTACATCTGGTGGCCAAAGTACTGGAGCTTCAGCATCAGTCCTTCCAATGAATATTGGATGTTTATTTCCTTTAGAATTGATTAATTTGATCTCCTTTCTGTGCAAGGGGCTCTCAAGAGTCTTCTCCAGCATCACAGTCTGAAGGCATCAATTCTTTGGGGCTCAGCTTTGTTTATGGTCCAACTCTCACTTCCATTCATGACTACTAGATAAACCATAGGTTTGACTATATGGACTTTGTCAACAGAGTGCTATCTCTGCTTTAGAGGTGGTTGGATGGCATCATTGACTCAATGGACATGATTTGAGCAAACTTTGGGAAATAGTGAAAGACATGAAGCCTGGCATGCTGCAATCCATGGGATCACAAAGAGTCAGACATGACTGAGTAACTGAACAACAACTAGGTTTGTCATAGCTTTTCTTCCAAGAATAAACATCTTTTAATTGCATGGATGCATTCATGATTTACAGTGATTTTGGAGCCCAAGAAAATAAAATCTGTTACTGTTTCCTCTTTTTTCCCATCTATTTGCCATGAAGTGATGGGACCCAATGCCCATCTTAGTTTTTTGAATGTTACGGTTTTTATTTTTTTTTTTTATTTTACTTTATTTTACTTTACAATACTGTATTGGTTTTGCCATACATCAACATGAATCCACCATGGAATGTTACGTTTTAAGCCAGCTGTTTCACTCTCCTCTTTCACCCTCATCAAAAGGCTCTTTAGTTCCTCTTCACTTTCTGCCATTAAAGTGATACCACCTGTATATCTGAGGTTATTGATATTTCTCCCAGCAATCTTGATTCCAGCTTGTGAGTCATCTAGTCTTGCATTTCACATGATATACTCTGTATATAAGTTAAATAAGCAGGGTGACAGCCTTAACATACTCCTTTTCCAATTTGGAACCAGTTCATTGTTCCATGTTCTGATACTTCTCATCCTGCATACAGGTTTCTCAGGGGACAAGTAAGGTGGTCTGGTATTCCCATCTCTTTAAGAATTTTCCACAGTTTGTTATGACTTACACAGTCAAAGGCTGTAGAGTAGTCAATAAAGCAGAATTAGATGCTTTTTTGGAATTCCCTTGCTTTTTCACTGATCCAACAGATGTTGGAAATTTGATCTCTGGTTTGCCTGCTTTTTCTAAATCCAGCTTGCACATCTGGAAGTTCTTGGTTCAGGTACTGCTGAAGCTTAGCTTAAAGGATTTTGAGCATAATCTTTCTAGCATGTGAAATGAATGGAATTGTAAGGTAGTTTGAACATTCTTTGACATTGTCTTTTTCTACTCTCTAGACTGCTTATATTATATGAATATGCCATATAGGCATGGATTAGAGACATAGGTGATTGGAGAAGGAAATGGCAACCCACTCCAGTGTTCTTGCCTGGAGAATCCCAGGGATGGGGGAGCCTGGTGGGCTACCGTCTATGGGGTCGCACAGAGTCGGGCACGACTGAAGCGACTTAGCAGCAGCAGCAGCAGCAGAGACATAGGTGAAATATTTAGATATTCTTGACCTCCAGATGTTATTTGTAAGAAAGGAACCAGGTTGAATTGAAACATATTGCTTAGAAGATTCATTCAGCAAATATTTATTGAACACCTATCCTGTGCAAGATTTTCTGAGAGGATGTAATTAGGAAATAAATTAATGTATAGTTACATGATTGTTGCCAATAGTCTATCATATAAAAATTGAGTGATATAAAATAAATTTGCTTTATCCTATGTATTTTACCTGTTTTCCCCTTATTTCTTTTCCAATACATATACAATCCATTCTCAGCTTTTTAACCAGTATACCCATGTAATTTGCTTTTCTGTCCTATAATTGTGATAAAATAAAATCTGTGACTTATTATTCAGGTCATTGTTATTTCAAATATCACCATATATTCATTTATTGAATTAAATCACAAAATTTTTTGTAACTTGGCTATAACAAATACAAAACATTGCATTTTTCATCTTTTCTAAACCTTGTTTTATTTTTTAAAACATACTGAATTTTAGCTTATATGTGAATAAATGCAAAAAATCAGTGAATTTTTAGAAAATGTACATAACCTCATTCATATCAGGAAGTAGATAAAAGCCCTGCCTCTGTTCTTTCCAAAATGTTCACTCTTTCTGCCTCAACAGTAATAACCGTCCTGATTTCTAATCACAGTTATATTACTTAAATGGAGTCATACATTCTCTATATCTGGCTTCTTTTACTCAAAATTATATTGTGAGATTTATATATGATAATGTATATAACTGCATTCATTTCTTTGTTGTATAAAATCCCCACTATATGATTTTCAAAATGAAAGTATTCTTTCTGCTACTGATGTTAAAGCTGTTCCCAGTTTAGAACAAATATAAGTAATCACGCAATGAACATTCTTGTATATGACTCTCTGTGTGTGTGTGTGTGTGTGTGTGTGTGTGTGTGCACTCGCGCATGTGCACATGCTCAGTTGTTCAGTTATATCCAATTCTGCATGACCTGTTGTACATGCCACCTATTTCAGTTGGGTATATACCTGACAATAACACACATAGATTTGTCTATGCACAAATTTAGTATTAAAAGCCAAACTGTATCTCAGAATAATTTTCCAAGTTTACCCTCTCATTCAGTTCAGTTCACTTCAGTTCAGTCGCTTAGTCGTGTCCGACTCTTTGTGACCCCACAAACCGCAGCACGCCAGGCCTCCCTGTCCATCACCAACTCCCGGAGTCCACCCAAACCCATGTCCATCGAGTCAGGATGCCATCCAACCATCTCATCCTCTGTTGTCCCCTTCTCCTCCTACCCTCAATCTTTCCTAGCATCAGGGTCTTCTCAAATGAGTCAGCTCTTTGCATCAAGCTGCCAAAGTATTGGAGTTTCAGCTTCAACATCAGTCCTTCCAATGAACACCTAAGACTGATTTCCTTTAGGGTGGACTGGTTGGATCTCCTTGCAGTCCAAGGGACTCTCAAGAGTCTTCTCCAACACCACAGTTCAAAAGTATCAATTCTTGGGTGCTCAGCTTTCTTTATTGTCCAACTCTCACATCCATACATGTGGAAAAACCATAGCCCTGACTAGATGGACTTTTGTTGGCAAAGTAATGTCTCTGCTTTTTAATATAAACAGACCATTTTTATCCCTACTTGCTATAATCAGTCTTTTTAAGGCTAGCTATTCTGATAGGTGTCTGTAAGTATATTATTGTGAATTTAATTTTCATTTCTGTGAAAAACAGGCCAAACCTCCTTGTATATTTTTATTGACAATGTAGATATTCTCTTTCACAAGTATCTATTAAAATGACATTTTTAAAAATGCCGGGGGTTTAGTTTACTTTATTTTTCTGATTAAATTTAATTCTCTCTATGCTCTGGACATAAGACTTTTGTCAGATATATGTATCATCCCATACTCTGTAGCTTGATTTATTTTTAATTTTTATAGTGCTAACTTTTGATACCATTATTATTTTTGATAAATACTTTATTTTAATGCAGTGTAATTTACCTATCTTTATATTTAGTGCCTTTTCTGCTTAGGAAACTCTCACCTCTTCCAAGATGTTGAAAATATTCTCTTAAATTATCACCTAGAAGTGTCATTATTTTATATGCCTAAAATCTAACAAAACTTTGTGCTTTTGTGAGGTAGCAGTCAAATTTCACTTATCTTAAATATCCATATTCAGTTATCTCAGCATCATGAATTTTTTATGACTGAATTTCTTTCTAGACTATATTTTGTTCCCCTCAACTATCTGTCAGGATTGCATCAATACCATGTTGCCTTGATTACTGTAGCTTTAGAATAAACATTGATATGTAATAGTGTAGTCCTCCAAAGTAGTTTGTTTTCTTCAAGCTTGTACTTTCATCTAAGTACATCTTAGATCTGTTTGGCATTTTGAAGTGTTATAAAAATTTTAGGATGAAATTTTCATTTTCTTTAAAATCACTAATATATTTATTGGTACTGCATCAAATATGTTAACTAATTTGAGTCAATTTTAACATATTAAAACATTCAGTTTTCCAACACATTAATTTATATATCCCTCCAATTTTTATTTCTTTAATTTCTCCTATACACATTTTATTGATTATTATTTGTACTTTATTTGGAGGCATTAAACATATTTTAAAAAGTTATTCTTAGGTTAATATTTTTGAAGCTATTTTGAGTAGTATCAGTGTTAACATTTAGTTTTCCTTTTTGCTGTTAGAATAAGGAGTTTTTTTATGAGGTGCTTAATACTCATATTTATGATTTTATAATTCTTATTGAAATGTTGAAAATGCTATTAGCCTAAAATGAATTTTTTCCCCAATATATAGTTTTCTCATTTTTCTTGCCTCAAATCTCTCATTTTCCCCCCAAAGGTCATATAAAAATTTTCTTGCAAGATGATGTTCAAGCCGTTATTCTGTAATTCTATGCCATTGATACAAAAATGCCTTCAAGGAGAATGACCATCTAGAGTTCAAGTTTTTATACAAAGTAAAGCCTTGGACTGCAAAGAGATCCAACCAGTCCATTCTGAAGAAGATCAGCCCTGGGATTTCTTTGGAGGGAATGATGCTGAAGGTGAAACTCCAGTACTTTGGCCACCTCATGTAAAGAGTTGACTCATTGGAAAAGACTCTGATGCTGGGAGGGATTGGGGGCAGGAGGAGAAGGGGATGATAGAGGATGAGATGGCTGGATGGCATCACTGACTCGATGGACACGAGTCTGAGTGAACTCCAGGAGTTGGTGATGGACAGGGAGGCCTGGCGTGCTGCGATTCATGGGATCACGAAGAGTCGGATACGCTTGAGCGACTGAACTAACTAACTAACTAAAGCTTTAACATAGAGCAGAGATGGAAAGAATCTATAAAAAAAAAAGAAAATATCTCTGAGAACTTAAAGACATTTTATTTTTCACAATGATGACTAAATGTTGTTAACTACTCAATTATCAATTGTTTCAGATATACATGTCTTGCACTGAAAATGACTGAATACTTTTAAGACCAAATTATCATTAACAAGAGTTCACTATGTATACCTCTTTTCTACAAACCATGTTAAATAAATGCATGACCTCTGTAAAAATAGGTGGAGGCATTTAAGTTGTATGGAATGTGTTTTCTCTCTCTCATACTCTCATTTTATTTTGGTGACTTTTTGCTGGCCGATACCTAGAAAAAACGTGGACTCAAATTCAATTTTATTTGTTTTCATGCACTTTGTCATGGGAAAAATACTTTGATGATGAATAAATCATTATTTTTTACTCTGTAAGAATAAGAAATTATACTAGATACTCACTGTAGCCTATGGAGGGAGCTGGAAGAATAAATTTTAGCAGATATTAATGTCTGATGCATAACCATAGCCTAACTGGTATAATGATCAAAATTTTGACTTGAACCAAGGATCACTTATAAAGTCATCTTTTTTTGATACATATCACATAGTGAAAATAGTAAAATATTTCCACATAGTGAATATACATATATAAGGGAAAACCTTTTCTTAAAAATGAAATTATGTTTATATAGTTGCATATAACTCAACTGTTTTGAAGCAAAAGACAAGAGTTTTTGTTTTTACATTCTGAGATTAAATTATGGGAAAATGCTGAAGAAAGGTGGATGGTGTTCCATGTGATTAGGTCACTGTGTTAGTTAATTCTTGATTTTGGGGGTTAGGTTCCTCCTTTCCCACAAGACTAAAATGGTTACTTGGTCCTTGAGAAAGAATTTCCTGTGTTAGAAAGCTGTCAAGAGGTTCTGAGATAAAATTTTCCTGGCAAAGAGACAGAGAAAGAATTTATGAAGGAAAGTTGTGTGAAGTAAAGAGAGATCTAGGGGTGTGCAATTAGGAAGAAACCTGTCTATGGTTTACTCAACATGAGAGAAAAGAGAATATTAAAGTTATATTGGTCAGTTTGACTTTTGTTTGAGTTTCAGAAGCAATTATTGAATAATGCAAAGAAACACATAATATTGCATAATGTGCTTAGTCCCTCAGTTGTGTCTGACTCTTTGTGACCCCTTGGACTATAGGCTACCAGGCTCCTCTGTCCACTGGGATTCTCCAGGCAAGAATACTGGAGTGGGTTGCCCTGCCCTCCTCCAGGGGATCTTCCCAACCCGAGGATCAAACCCAGGTTTCCCACACTGCAGGCAGAATTTTTACTGTCTGAGCCACCAGGGAAGCCCATATTGCAGAATAAAATTATGTAAAAATATGTAAGAAAAATATGAGGTAAAAAAAAAAAAAACAAACTAGTACATAAATTCTTCTCCTTCCTCTTTTATTTATTTTTTAAAATGTTCTTATAATCTTTTTTTTTTTTATTTTTACTTTATATGTGTGAACCTCTTCCACTATAGGCATATCTGAAAAAAACATATTGGAAAAGAGGCTTCACAGAACCATACTTAGATTTAGATTGTCTTTTAATTAAAACTATACTCTGAACCCTGAACATCACCTTTATCAGCCTAAGGATTCCTTAATTTTTTTTTTTAAATAAATCTGTGTTTTCATAAAAAATATTTCAAGGTAGAATCCTCCTTTGTCCTACTTTGTATTTGTACATTAATTACAAGAATTTAAAAAGTGACTTTCTCCATATATTTCATGTCAAATTCTAATAGGGAAACTTATTTTAAGAATGATAATCAAATGCACCAAAAGAACATTGCTAAAAAGAGAATGAACTGTAGTCTATGTAAATAACATTGCTCTTTCAGCAGGAAAATACTGAATATATACATTGGTTCTGGGAGAACCATTTTAAAAATGACTCCTCTCTATAAAAACACACACACAATGTCATATCCATTTACACTCATGTGATGAACATTTGTATGCTAAAACATATTCAGTTCAGTTCAGTTCAGTCGCTCAGTCGTGTCCGACTCTTTGCGACCCCATGAATCGCAGCACGCCAGGCCTCCCTGTTCATCACCATCTCCTACCAGATGCCATGATCTTCGTTTTCTGAATGGTGAGCTTTAAGCCAACTTTTTCGCTCTCCTCTTTCACTTTCATCAAGAGGCTTTTGAGTTCCTCTTCACTTTCTGCCATAAGGGTGGTGTCATCTGCATATCTGAGGTTATTGATATTTTTTCCGGCAATCTTGATTCCAGCTTGTGTTTCTTCCAGTCCAGCGTTTCTCATGATGTACTCTGCATATAAGTTAAATAAGCAGGGTGACAATATACATATTATCTGTCTTTAAAGGGCTTAATAAATCATCATAAGCATAATTACATGGATGGAAAGTAGAATATTCATATATCATTAAAAGAAAATATAAGACAGTATATTGTATATAACCATATTCTCAAGTATTGAGCACAAGCTGAAATCAAGATTGCTAGGAGAAATGTCAATGACCTCAGATATGCAGATGACACCACTCTTATGGTAGAAAGTGAAGAAGAATTAAAGAGCCTCTTGAAAGTAAGAGAGGAGTGGAAAAGCTGACTTAAAACTTAACATTCCAACAACTAAGATCATGGCATCTTGTCCCATCACTTCATGACAAAAGTAGATGAGGAAACAATAGAAACATTGACTTTATTTTGTGGGGGAGCCCTCCAAAATCACTGCAGATGGTGACTGCAGCCATGAAATTAAGACACTTGCTCCTTAGAAGAAAAGCTGTGACCAACTTAGACAGCATATTTAAAAGCAGAACATCTAGTCAAAGCTATGGTTTTTCTAGTAGTCATGTATGGATATGAGAGTTGGACTGCAAAGAAAGCTGAGTGCCAAAGAACTGATGCTTTTGAACTGTGGTGTTGGAATAATATCTTGAGAATCCCTTGGACTGCAAGGAGATCCAACCAGTCCATCCTAAAGGAAATCAGTCCTGAATATGCATTGGAAGGACTGATGCTGAAGCTGAAACTCTAATACTTTGACCACTTGATGCTAAGAACTGACTCCTTGGAAAAGACCTTAATGCTGGGAAAGATTAAAGGCAGGAGGAGAAGGGGACAACAGGATCAAATGGTTGGATCGCATCGCTGAGTTTATGGGCATGAGTTTGAGCAAGTTCCAGGAGTTGGTGATGGACAGGGAAGCCTGGCGTGCTGCAATCCATGGGGTTGCAAATAGTCAGACATGACTGAATGATTGAACTGGACTGATTCTCAAGAATACCTGTGTGTGACAGTCACAAAATATTTAAAAGCAATATTTTTTTCTGCTATTTATGTGTATCTACTAAGAATTATGTATTTCATATAACGTAATATATAATATCATATATTGAAATAATCATGTAAAGATTAATGTAATTTATTGGAGTAATTCTGTGTATTAACACCAGACTTTAGTTTCTACACAGGCTAAGATTAAGACAAAATTATTATATATTTTTTAAATTTTTTTCTTTATAATCTGTTCATTTGTTATCCTTTTTTGCTGCAACTGTTTTCTATTGCTGACTTGTACTGATAGTATATCTAGGCTCTTGACTTGCTTCCCCATATTTTTATTTTATTTTGAAAAATCCCTCTTTCTTTCTTCCACCTACTTCTTGCCATCCTTCTTTTCTTCCTTTTTCTTTACTTTTCTCCCATTCTAGAACATGCATTAAGCCATACTGTACAAGTGTAATACTAGAGGAATGCAACATGTTTTAGAATAGTTCTTCCCATCAAAATTGTGCAACCTAGAAACTGAAATCTCATGCATATTGATAGGTATATTTTTTATATGTTAATAATGAGAGCATTAAGAATTGCTTTTATGGGTTTCTAGTGTCTCCAAAGCAAGAGAGCTCTTTATATTGAGAATATGATGCTAAGCTTGATGGAGAAAGGAACATGTGTAGATCACAAATGATTGCTATTGTTCTAACATCTTGAAATAAGAAAATACAGGTTATGTTTTAAGACAAAAGGAAGAACCTAAGATTTTATAAAGTTTATAGAATTTATGTGAAAGAAATTATACTTGAAAAATAGATTGACGGTGCATGTTCTAAGTGATAGCTTCTCCTATATCCCTGTCTCCTATAATTCACCTTTGAATCTGATATTATTTTTCTGTGCTCCATTTTGTTCAGTTCTTACTGTTTCACTACTTTTCATTCAGTTTTCTGAGTCTCTCATTCTGCAAATAATATGTTAAATGTTAAGAACTTGACAGTATGTCCTAGTGATATTATCTGTATTTTACTAGAAGTATTCCTGAGGAAGAAAATTTAATCACTTAACACAGTTGTTCATAAGATAGGCATTTCAATTTTTTAGTGTAATAATTAAGGAGACTGCTCTATTACCCATCCAATAGTTGTATAAGCTGCCTACTTTTACCTAGTACTTACTTGCTTGTTCTGACTTCATTGTTCTAGTGTAATTAGAGAAGAGAGTAGACTCCCAATTTGCATGCAGTGAGGCTGATATTATATAGATTTTAAATATACAGAATAAATCAGGCTTTCAGAGTGCCTGAATCTACATTCAAAAGGAAATAAGCCAAATATTTTTTGTGTTTAAGAATAATATTTCTTAAATTATTAATGAAATTACTCTCAGAACTCAAAACTTATGTTAAGAATTTCAATCATATATTGATGATATAAAGTTATGATATACTTGTCTTAGCTGTACTCTGGCTGGATCAGAATCTTTTTCATTTTGCAAAAGTACAATTTTTTGATAGATATCTCATTACATTTTATAAGGACACTGGGACAAGAGGAAAAACTTAGTACGTTGTCATTATTTTTATTTTAAAAAAGTCAGTTTGGAGCACATGTGAGATTTCAGAACTACACAAGATTGATATTTTTATAAAGTTGTTAAGTTCATATAGGAAAAAGAAAAGATATCTTAATTTCCACCTTCTGATGTTTCCTCCTTCACACAGTAAGATACCATTTCGGCCTAGTCAAAACTTTTAAGATAACAGCAAGATTAGAAACATACCCTGAGTCTTCACTGTTATGTTGAGGAAGTGAGAATTCCATTCATGTCTTTTCATGTTTAGGCACATTGCCATCCATGTGGGCATTCACATTTTCTTTTTAATGAAAAGAAGTTTAGCTTTCTTCATTTGTCAGCATTCTCTCTCTCTCTCTCTCTTCAGTTCAGTTCAGTTCAGTTCAGTCACTCAGTCATGTCTGACTCTTTGCGACCCCATAAACTGCAGCACGCCAGGCCTCCCTGTCCATCACCAACTCCCGGAGTTCACTCAGACTCACATCCATTGAGTTAGTGATGCCATCCAACCATCTCATCCTCTGTCGTCCTCTTCTCCTCCTGCCCCAAATCCCTCCCAGCATCAGAGTCTTTTCCAATGAGTCAACTCTTCTCATGAGGTGGCCAAAGTCTGGAGTTTCAGCTTTAGCATCATTCCTTCCAAAGAAATCCCAGGGTTGATCTCCTTCAGAATGGACTGGTTGGATCTCCTTGCAGTCCAAGGGACTCTCAAGAGTCTTCTCCAACACCACA
>SJYT01050539.1:893732-908138 GCA_006410635.1 Cephalophus harveyi | reverse complement strand
GATTTGTCTCCTTGGACAATTCATTTCCGAGTGTTAGACAAGAGACCAGTTTCAGGCCCTGGAAGGGATCCCCCTTCCTGCAACAGAAGGACAATGTTTTTCTATATGAGCCTTTTGCTGCTGCTGCTGCTACGACGCTTCAGTCGTGTCCGACTCTGCGCGACCCCATAGACGGCAGCCCACTAGGCTCCTCTGTCCCTGGGATTCTCCAGGCAAGAATACTGGAGTGGGTTGCCATTTCCTTCTCCAATGCATGAAAGTGAAAAGTGAAAGTGAAATCGCTCAGTCGTGCCCAACTCTTAGCGACCCCAGGGACTGCAGCCTACCAGGCTCTTCTGTCCATGGGATTTTTTTCCAGGCAAGAGTACTGGAGTGGGGTGCCATTGCCTTCTCCATATGAGCCTTTTAGTACCATTCAATTTTTAAACTATAGGAGAAAGGTGCTATTGCCCCTATTTTTATAGCTATAAAATTTTACACTGGCCACTTAACTTTTCTGAAAGTTCTGATTCCACTAAAACCATGTGAGTTGCCAAAATTGGTTAAAAGTACAGAAAGAGCTTCCTGCCACAAGATGGATAAAATGTCTTTGTATTGTGTGATTGCTCTTCACTTTAAATGCTCCAGGCTTTTAGGCACACTAACTTTACATGAGAATTGGGACATTAACAAGTTGGAACTCTCACGATTTTCTCTAAAGAAAGGGTGTAAGAAAAACTATTGCTTTTACATACCTCTATTAATTTTTAAGCTAAAACATTTTCAGAAGCATGACTTATGACATTATTATATTTTTTTTAAATTCAATTCTCATGATTTTTATTTTCTTTTTTATACCAGACAGCTCAGTAAAGACAAGGACAGTATGTCATTTAGTCACAATTACATCCTCCACAACTAGTACAGTGCACCGAACTCATTAATTGTCTGATATATGTTTATGAAATAAATAACTTTTCTGTATTCTCTGTATGTTCTGAATTGAGCATGTATTTTTTTTTAATTTTTAAACTTTATTTCTATAAAGAGAAGGCAGTAAAATATAAGTTCTAAAAGATTTCCATAAAACCACAATTAAAATAAATTTCTGGCACTTAAAGGAACAATCTTTAGCATCTATAAAACGGGACCATTTGTTTTTAGTTGTTTCCCAAGAGTTCAAGATAAGATGGGCCACCACTATTACAACAAAATTTATTATTAAAAAATGAATCCTTGAATCCTAAATTCCAATTTAGGAGCCAGAAATTCCTCTACCCTCAGTAACAGCAACAATGTTGGCAACATTCCTTAGAGGAATTTTCCTTTGTTGTAGGAGCCCCAAGTACTTGGCTACCTCTACATACCATTTTACCTGTGGAAAAAGTGACACATCTATATTGCAATCATTTCCTTTGGGAAACAAAGGGCTTCAAGGGAGAAAAACAAAACACATGTATTTTTCTACACAACACAAAAATAAAATCTAATAAGGCCAAGGGAAATGATACAGTGATAGTTATTATGTTTATGTAGTCAGTATTATATACTAATTGAAATATATGTTCCAAAAGCTAATCTTCAGTAAAATAGCTTAACACTCAAGAAAAATACACAAGGGCTTCCCTGGTGGCTAGTGGTAAAGAATCCGCCTGCCAATGCAGGAGACATGGGTTTGACCCCTGGTCCAGGAGGATCCCAGAGACCACAGAACTTAGTCCATGTGCCACAATTATTGAGCCTGTGCTCCCTCCAGAGCCACAACTACTGAAGCCCATACACCCTAGAGCCAGTGCTCTGTAATAAGAGAAGCCACCACAATGAGAAGCCCAAACACTGCAACTAGAAAGCAGCCCCCAATTGTTCCAACTAGAGAAAAGCCTGTGCAGCAATGGAGACCAGCACAGTCAAAAATAATAAATAAAAATTTAAAAAATATTTAAAAAAAGAAAAATTCTCAGGAGATGTCTACTAATCTTAACTACCCAACTAGACACGTAGCTATTATAGAAAAGAGGATAAACTCAAGCTAATACTAATAATTAGTTCAACTACTATCCTAAATTGCATCTTAAATACTAAATTTACGGTTATCTATAATAAAACTTTGGCATGTATGTAATTATCATACCAAAGTATCTAGGTTTGAAAAAATGCTTCAGAATGGTTCTATTGTTTTTCTGGCCTCAATAACAAATTGCAATCTGAATTCTATCACAACTCTTTTATGTATAATGGTGTTTTACTTACAGATTCAATAGTATTTCTGGTGAAATTTCTACCAGCCCTCACTATTCCCCTCAGCCATATTCCTATAGATATCATGTCCTTTTTCTCTCTGCACAGGCCTGAGGTGGCGTGGCCACACTTTTCACAGAGGGAGAAATGGGGCATGCTCTGCTGGCACGAAGAAGCTCCCTGAACCTTCTTCAAATGCCTGCCAGTGAGTCGCTAAGGACAACTCCCTGTTAAGTTCCATGACTCACTGGTGCAGGAGACATGCACGTCTGCCCATTTGCCCTATCGAGGCCCTTTCAAGTGGTTCTGTTCTCCATGTGAGAACATGTACTAGCCTGCCCAGTTACCCAATCCTGTGGGGCCGGGAGCAGCAACAGGATCAATCTAAGCCATCCATCATATAGTCTTGACCCCTTATATATGCTTTCTGCAAAGAGTACAAATTGATGTTTCAGACTGTAAGACTATGCAGGTAGCAAGTGCCTATCCTGCCATGCTGGTCCATTTCTGAAAACTCACAAAAATGGCAAGGGGTGCTCATGCTCATGGCAAGGTCAGGGAAAGAATGCCCAGCATTTGAGAAGGATGGAAAGGCCTTTGTAGCTGCATGTCCAAGGGGCTGTGGGGTCACCCACTGTGGCTTCTGTGTCTGGGATTGCAGCCTGTTCTGTGTCTTGGATCCTCTGCACTCTCACTGGTGGCCCCCAGGCACTTTCTTCCTGCCTCTCCTTTCTGCCAGGCATCCTGGGTACACCACTGTGATTCCACTTGGAAATTGCTCACTCAGTGAGATAACAGGCATTGGTACCCTGGCTCCAGTGCTTCTGATGGCCAGAGTATGTACCTTTCCCTATGGCTTTAATATTTTTGCTATCCAACTTCCATCACCTGGCTAGGTCAGTTCCGACACCTCATATTCACAAGAGTACTGTCAGGCGATTTTGTGCGCACATATGCACACACATGCGTGTGTACACACTAACATCCCTGACAGGAAACTTGCAGAAATGCAGAAGTACAAGCTTTCTTCTCCAGGAACATAAGTTTTGGTAACCACCCGACTTTCTTTGTCCTGGTTGTTTTCTTTCACATGCTCATCAATCATGTCAGGTTGCACTTCTAACTCTGTGACTCAGCCTCAAAGGATACAAACTTTTGGCATTTGCTTCTGACAGGGACCAATCTGCAGAGAATCAGGCAAGTTGGAAACGTTCACCCTGGACAGCTGAGTGGCATGTACCTGCGTTCTTCATTCTCCCATCACCTTGCACAGCTTCACAGTACCAGTCATGCTGGTCTGATCCATTGTCTGTGCAATCCTTCAGGGGACCAGAAAACAAGGACATCTGGGCTCAGCTGACTTGCAGAACTGTTTTCTTGGTGTGCACCTATCTAGGTCATTCCTGGTCAATGTTGTGTCCCTTTTGCTAGCCTAACACCCCTTAGGGCCCACAACATTCTGAGTGAGGCCCCCTGTTCTTTCTATCTGTGTAGCTTTCTATGTGCACCTGTCTACCTCTGCTTCTAAGTGCTATCTCCCTTTAGCAGGAAAAGGCCAAAGAGATGCCCGAGCCTCCAAGGACCCCCAGAGACTGTGACAGGCCTGGGTGTGATCCCATGTTGTGAGGATTAATGTTTATGTTTGGCAAAACCAATACAATATTGTAAAGTAAAAAAGAAATAAATAAATGAAAGAAAAATTCTTCCCTAAGATGAAGATTGTTTACAACCCAGTGTGTGTCCATTGACTGGACATGGTTGTTGGAATTTTGCTGATGGGTTTGGACCCTAAACTTCAAAATGATGGCAGAAGGTAGAAAGACATTTAGACGTTGTTCTACAACAGCAAGAAGAAAAGCACGACTGCCAAAAAGATGACTAAGAGGGAACAATAGTAGTCTTCTATCATTGGAAAAATATAATGGTCCCAGGAAGATTAATTACATAATATAAAAAGGATTCTTGGGAAGGAAAATTCAGACTCTCAGGAACATTTTCTACATGTCAGGACTTGTGAAATAGTGTTCCAAAAAAGAGGCAGAAATTGTCTTCACTGATACATGGAAAGTCAAGTGAAACTTGAACATGAGAAAACACTCCAGCTGGGCATCTCCAACCTACTTCTTGAAGATGAATTTGCCAAGATTTAGATTTAAGAAAGATTTTGAACTATAGCCCAAGAATGAGCAAGCTATTGCTGCATGGAAAACATAGATAAGTCTCATTAAGTATAATGTTAAGTTAAGTAAGCTAGACACAAAGATGCATACAGTATGATTCCGTTAATGTAAAGGTCCAAAAGAGATAAAACTAATCTATGTGTTGAAATTCAGGTATCCTAGTCATTTTTGGAGTGTGGTGGTTGGGAGAGACACAAGATAGTTTTCAGGGTTGCCAGTGATGTTCTGTTTCTTGATTTGGATGCTAATTACTTGGATGTGTTTAGTTTGTGAGTATCCATTGAACTGTATACTCATGATTCATGTATTTTTCTATATGCGTATTTCAATAAAAAGTTATAAAGCTTTAAACTAAATAAATAAATAACAATGTTGTGAGGAAGGTGCACATAGATAGAGGATCTCTTCTTATACAAGGCGTGCAACCTGAGGTCATAAAGATAAGGTGGCATTTCCACACGTAGTCCCTTCTGTTTATTACTACCCTGATTTGCTTAGTTGTGTCCGACTCTTTGAGACCCCATGGACTATACAGTCCATGGAATTCTCCAGGCCAGAATACTGGAGTGGGTAGCCTCTCCCTTCTCCAGGGGATCATCCCAACCCAGCGATTGACCCCAGATCTTCCACATTGTAGGCAGATTCTTTACCAGCTGAGCCACAAGGGAAGCCAAAGTATACAGGCATGGGTAGCCTATCCCTTCTCCAGTGGATCTTCCTGACCCAGGAATTGAACTGGGGCCTCCTGCATTGCAGGGGGATTCTTTAACAATTGAGCTATGAGGGAAGAAAATAAAGCAGAAGTAAATGTTTTTTTTCTGGAACTCTTGCTTTTCTGATGATCCAAAAGATGTTGGCAATTTGATCCCTGGGTCCTCTGCCTTTTCTAAATCCAGCTTGAACACCTGGAGTTCACAGTTCATGTATTGCTGAAGCCTGGCTTGGAGAATTTTGTGCATTATTTTGCTAGCATGTGAGATGAGTGCAATTAAGCAATGTTTAAGCATTCTTTGGCATTGCCTGTCTTTGGGATTGGAGTGAAAACTGACCTTTTCCAATCCTGTGGCCACTACTGAGTTTTCCAAATTTGCTGACATATTGAGTGCAGCACTTTCACAGCATCATTTTAGGGTTTGAAATAGCTCAACCAGAATTCTATCATTTCCAATAGCTTTGTTCATAGTGATGCTTCCTAAGTCCCACTTAACTTTGCATTCCAGGATGTGTGGCTCTAGGTGAGTGATCACACCATCATGATTATCTGGGTCAAGAAGATCTTTTTTGTATAGTTCCTTGTATTCTTGCCACCTCTTCTTAATGTCTTCTACTTCTGTTAGGTCCGTTCCATTTCTGTCCTTTATTGTGCCCATTTTTGCATGAAATGTTCCCTTGGTATCTCTAATTTTCTTGAAGGAACCTGGAGCCTGAAAGGTTAGGTCCATGAATCAAGGCAAATTGTAAGTGTTCAAACAGGAGATGGCAAGTGTGAACATCAAAACTTTAGGAATCAGTGAGCTAAAATGGACTGGAATGGACAAATTTAACTCAGATGACCATTATATCTACTACTGTAGGCAAGAATCTCTTAGAAGAAATATAATAGCTAACATAGTCAACAAATTGTCCTAAATGCAGTACTTGGATGCAATCTCAAAAACGACAGAATGATCTTGAATGATCTCTGTTCATTTCCAAGGCAAACCATTCAATATCACAGTAATCCTAGTCTAAGCCCCAACCAGGAATGCTGAAGAAGCTGAAGTTGAATGATTCTATGAAGACTTACAGGACCTTCTAGAGCTACACCCAAAAAAGATGTCCTTTTCATTATAGGGACCTGGAAGGTAAAAGTAGGAAGTCAAGAGATACCTGAAGTAACAGGCAAATTTGGCCTTGGAGTACAAAACAAAGCAAGTCAAAGGCTAACAAAGTTTTACCATGGGAATGCATTGGTCATAGCAAACACCCTCTTCCAATAACACAAGAGGAAACTCTACACATGGACATCATCAGGTGGTCAGTACGGAAATCAGATTGATTATATTCTTTGCAGCCAAAGATGGAGAAGCTCTATACGGTCAACATAAACAAGACTGGGAGCTGACTGTGGCTCAGATCATGAACTCCTTATTGCCAAATTCAGACTTAAATTGAAGAAAGTAGGGAAAACCACTAGACCATTCAGGTATGACCTAAATCAAATCCCTTATGATTATATAGTGGAAGTGACAAATAGATGCAAGTGATTAGATCTGATAGACAGAGTGCCTGAAGAACTATGTATGGAGGTTTGTGTCGCTGTACGGGAGGCAGGGATCAAGACCATCCCCAAGAAAAAGAAATGCAAAAAGGCAAAATGGCTGTCTGAGGGAGCCTTACAAATAGCTGAGAAAAGGAAATACACAAAAGGCAAAGGAGGAAAGGAAAGATATGCCCATTGAATGCATAGTTCCAAAGAATAGCAAGGAGAGATAAGAAAGCCTTCCTCAGTGATCAATGCAAAGAAATAAAGGAAAACAATTGAATGGGAAAGACTAGAGATCTCTTCAAGAGCCACCAGGGAAGTCCCCTATAGTACAGGGAACTATAGTCAATAATTTGTAATAACCTATAAGGGAAAAGACTCTGATAAAGAATAGTTATATATGTTTATGTATAACTGAAACTGAATGGGAAAGACTAAAGATCTCTTCAAGAGCCACCAGGGAAGTCCCCTATAGTACAGGGAACTATAGTCAATAATTTGCAATAACCTATAAGGGAAAAGGCTCTGATAAAGAATAGCTATTTATGTATACATATAACTCAATCACCTTGATGTATACCTGAAATTAACACAGGATTGTAAGTCAACTGTACGTCAATTTAATAAAGAAAAGGAAATGTAAAAACATAAAAGGTATGCAATCTACCAGCCCACATGCAGTCTTATGTTCCACTGCCATTTCATCCAACTTGGCCTTTTTGACACTGATGTTACAGAAACTAACACAGCATTGTAAGTCAACTGTACATCAATTTAAAAAAGAAAAGGAAATATAAAAACATAAAAGGGATATAATCTACCAGCCCACATGCAGTCTTATGTTCCACTGCCATTTCATCCAACTTGGCCTTTTTGACACTGATGTTGCAGAAAGTGTCTGGCTTTCCGTAAACTGCTAGAGCTTTGGAATGTTTGACAGAAACTCTTTTGCCCGTGGCTTTTTTCCATGTAAGCCCCTTGACCATAGACCTGATTTGCATGACTGCGATAAGTGAAGAGTGTGTCTTTGTTCCTACTTCAGACACAGAAAACTGACCTTGATCAATGTCAGCAAGCCAGGCCTCTGGCAGTCACTTCACAATTTTGTCTGTCCAGTGAAATTCTTCATCATCTTTAGATAACTGTACCCTGGCGTGGCAGGTTGAGTTAGTATCAGTGGAGCCTTGTCAGACCTGTTTCCTAACAAAAATGACCTCAAGCAGGAGTGTGTAGTTTTCTCTGAGAAAGCTTTTCTTCCCCTGAGCAGATCATAGCCTCCACAAATCTCTTTGAAGCAGCCATGCAGAGGTTGCTTTATCCTGACGATTGTGACACTAAACATGAGGGATTTGAGTGGCTGTCCTAAAGTGACCCATCAACAGAAGGGTAAAACACCACTGCTCATGAGGTCCTAATACAGAATCTCTCCTCTTATTGAATCCATGGGAATGGAAAGTTTCTGATCAGACCACTTGAGAAGAAGGAATGCAAAGCAAAAACTGTTGCTAACCTATATGTCACTTGTTAACAAAAAGCTAAGAACCATGATCCAACAGCCATTTTAGTACTTTACTCAAGAGTACCCCTGCTGCTGCTGCTGCTGCTGCTGCATCACTTCAGTCGTGTCCGACTCTGTGCAACCCCACAGATGGCAGCCCACTAGGCTCCTCTGTCCCTGGGATTCTCCAGGCAAGAACACTGGAGTGAGTTGCCATGTCCTTCTTCAATGCATGAAAGTAAAGAGTGAAAGTGAAGTCGCTCAGTCGTGTCTGACTCTTAGTGACCCCATGGACTGCAACCTGTCAGGCTCCTCCATCCATGGGATTTTCCAGGCAAGGGTTCTGGAGTGGGTCGCTTTTGCCTTCTCTGAGAGTACTCCTACAGCCATTTTAGTACTTTACTCAAGAGTACTCCTGCTGCTGCTGCTGCTGCTACACCGCTTCAGTCATGTCCGACTCTGTGCAACCCCACAGACGGCAGCCCACTAGGCTCCTCTGTCCCTGGGATTCTCCAGGCAAGAACACTGGAGTGGGTTGCCATTTCCTTCTCCAATGCATGAAAGTGAAGAGTGAAAGTGAAGTCGCTCAGTCGTGTCCGACTCTTAGTGACCCCATGGACTGCAACCTGTCCGGCTCCTCCACCCATGGGCTTTTCCAGGCAAGAGTGCTGGAGTGGGTCGCCATTGCCTTCTCCGAGGGTACTCCTAATCACTCATTACAGAATTCTTCAGTTGCTCCTGGCTTTCCAGCTCTTAACACTGGAAATAGCTATTGAGCATTCCCTCCTCTCTTGCCTCCAGGCTAATTCGTGCTGGTAGGCAATGCCATTCCACACTAGTATGTTGCTGGGTCCACTGCTACTGAAAGAAAATTTTCAATTCACTAGATAAAAATTAGGAGGAAAGGAAAGATATGCCCATTGAATGCACAGTTCCAAAGAAGAGCAAGGAGAGATAAGAAAGCCTTCCTCAGTGATCAATGCAACGAAATAAAGGAAAACAATTGAATGGAAAAGACTAGAGATCTCTTCAAGAGCCACCAGGGAAGTCCCCTATAGTACAGGGAACTATAGTCAATAATTGGTAATAACCTATAAGGGAAAAGACTCTGATAAAGAATAGTGATATATTTTTATGTATAACTGAATCACTTTGATGTATACCTGCAACTAACACAGCATTGTAAGTCAACTGTACATCAATTTAAAAAAGAAAAGGAAATATAAAAACATAAAAGGTATGTAATCTACCAGCCCACATGCAGTCTTATGTTCCACCGCCATTTCATCCAACTTGGCCTTTTTGACACTGATGTTACAGAAAGTATCTGGCTTTCCGTAAACTGCTAGAGCTTTGGAATGTTTGACAGAAACTATTTTGCCCATGGCTTTTTTCCATATAAGCCCCTTGACCATAGACCTAATTTGCATGACTGCTATAAATGAAGAGTGTTTCTTTGTTCCTACTTCAGATACATAAAACTGACCTTGATCCATGTCAGCAAACCAGGCCTCTGGCAGTCACTTCACAATTTTGTCTATCCAGAGAAATTTTTCATCATCTTTAGGTAACTGTACCCTGGCATGGCAGGTTGAGTTAGTATCAGTGGAGCCTTGTCAGACCTGTTTCCTAACAAAAATGACCTGAAGCAGGAGTGTGTAGTTTTCTCTGAGAAAGCTTTTCTTCCCCTGAGCAGATCATAGCCTCTACAAATCTCTTTGAAGCAGCCATGCAGAGGTTGCTTTATCCAGACGATTGTGACACTAAACATGAGAGATTTGAGTGGCTGTCCTAAAGTGACCCATCAACAGAAGGGTAAAACACCACTGCTCGTGAGGTCCTAACACAGAATCTCTCCTCTTATTGAATCCATGGGAATGGAAAGTTTTTTGATCAGACCACTTGAGAAGAAGGAATGCAAAGCAAAAACTGTTGCTATCCTATATGTCACTTGTTAACAAAAAGCTAAGAACCATGATCCAACAGCCATTTTAGTACTTTACTCAAGAGTACTCCTGCTGCTGCTGCTGCATCACTTCAGTCGTGTCCAACTCTGTGCAACCACACAGATGGCAGCCCACTAGGCTCCTCTGTCCCTGGGATTCTCCACGCAAGAACACTGGAGTGGGTTGCCATGTCCTTCTCCAATGCATGAAAGTGAAGAGTGTAATTGAAGTTGCTCAGTTGTGTCTGACTATTAGTGACCCCATGGACTGCAACCTGTCAGGCTCCCCCACCCATGGGATTTTCCAGGCAAGAGTACTGGAGTGGATCGCCATTGCCTTCTCCGAGAGTACTCATAATTCACTCATTACAGAATTCTTCAGTTGCTCCTGGCTTTACAACTCTTAACACTGGAAATAGCTATTGATCATTCCCTCCTCTGTTGCCTCCAGGATAATTCGTGCTGGTAGGCAATGCCATTCCACACTAGTATGTTGCTGGATCCATTGCTACTGAAAGAAAATTTTCAATTCACTAGATACAAATTTGAAAACAAAACATCTGTCCAATATATCTCCTTGGTTCTGAAAAACTGATTTCTGTGATTCTTTAGAGGCTTCTGTAACCTAAATGCTTAACTGGTGTTTTATGTATTGAAAATTATTCTCAAAAGATTAAAAAGAGAGCATCTGTTGTCCTGACAGAATTTTCTTTAGGATTTACATGCATCTAATCTTCACGACCCAGATAATCATGATGATGNGAGGATGAGATGGCTGGATGGCATCACGGACTCGATGGACGTGAGTCTGAGTGAACTCCGGGAGATGGTGATGAACAGGGAGGCCTGGCGTGCTGCAATTCATGGGGTCGCAAAGAGTCGGACACGACTGAGCGACTGAACTGAACTGAACTGAATCTCATAAAAGGGAGGAATGTAATTGAAAACTGGAAAGAAACATTCAGACATGAAACCTCATCATCATAATATTTATTTTTCCCTGATTATGAACAACATACCAACATGTGTTTTTCAAATAAAAGCAGTCCCCTTCTTACAAATGGCTTGCAGACAGATGTAGGGTATATAATTGTTTGAATCCTGATTACTCAAGTGGGAAAACTTTGCTTGGATGTCAGTTGTTTGGAATCCAGAAAGCATTTTCCCACAGAAGTGATATTATAAATGGTGGTTGCCACCCCCCCCCTGCCACACACACCCAGGATACCAATAATATCAACAAAATCCTATACATTTTCAGTGAGCAGTAGCAAACACTTTTGTGTAAGAACAACATACCAACATGTGTTTTTCAAATAAAGGCAGTCCCCTTCTTACAAATGGCTTGCAGACAGATGTAGGGTAGATAATTGTTTGAATCCTAATTACTCAAGTGGGAAAGCTTTGCTTGGATATCAGTTGTTTGGAATCCAGAAAGCATTTTCCCACAGAAGTGATATTATAAATTGTGGTTGCTCCCCCGCCACACACACCCACCCAGGATACCAATAATATCCACAAAATCCTATACATTTTCAATGAGCAGTAGCAAACACTTTTGTGATATAGTCTTAAAAAAAAGCACCACCACTGAACAAGAAAATTTTATATTTTTAGCTGAAATAGTGGTACTTGAGGAAAAACAGGTCTAATTATAAGAAAATGAAGTAAATCAAAACTGTAAATCTCAGAGTAGGACTCATGAGCATTTTTAAAGACTTTAAATGACACATATTCCTTATCAAGCTTAATTGGATTTTTAAACTTTTGAACTTTTGCTTTCTTGTTTGTTTTTTTTTTTTTTGGTTATAGGGGCTTTTATAGTGGGACTACTATACTACAGTGGACATCAGCTATTGACTAGAGGTCAAAACAAAGTGGAGAGCAAATGTATGATACCAGAGGAAACTTTTGGAAAGAGGAGACATATGCAAATATGAAGAATTGAAGACAAATATATAGTGTATTTGGTTTAGCCTTCATAAGCACTGCCATCCAAAGCAAAAGGAGTTTTTGCTTGCCTAATCAACTCTCAGGCCATTTTTTATGTAAGTAGACAGAAAAGTTGAATCATAATATATATGGGAAGAGTGAACTCCAGAGCTTGCATGAGCTGAGATAGGGAGACTTTCTATTTTATTTTATTTTATTTTTTGTATATGTGTAAGATAGATCTTAGAATGGAAGAGGAAATGTTGGAAACCTGGCACTTTTAAGTTGTGAATGTTTGAATCAGAGAAAGATACAGAAAAAAAATTTCTTTTCAGTTTTGTTGCACATTTTAAATAGAATCCTCCTTTGGTATCCTTGGAGAGAATTCAGTGAATACATTGTCTTTCAGTCATGTTTTATTTTTATTGATGATGACTTCAGGTCCATGAGAGTCTTGGCAGCTCTGAGAAATCCCAGCTTCATGACTACATCTGGAGCCACTGGCCTGGTAAAAATTAGAGTTGTTGGATGAGGATGCTTGTTCTTCCAAATCAGTGAGGGCTGCCCCGTTGTTGCTATACTTAGCCATGATAAGGCACAGCTTCATCACAGATTCTACCAGCTGATCTATAAATTGTTGGATCACTTGCTTCATCCCACTGACAAAGTCAACTTCTCGATTGTCCTGGCCTTGTTCTTCCTCTCTGTCTGACTTATTGGACATGGAGGTTGATTTGTTTGTCCTGACCGTGGGATGTTTGTTCTCACCTTCAAACAGATGTTCACAGTTGAAGGGGCTCTCGTTAAGGATTTTTTGAATAAGTGATAGAACCATGTTTGACATAGCCAGCTTCTGGGAATCCAGATGTTGATTGTCCTTCAGAGAGGTGGATGGTCCAGGTGCTCCACGAGTTTCTAGATGTTTCATTGAAAGTGCCTTGGCACTTTGGCTACCTCCACACTTTTCATATTGGGCACTCTGGGTCATATAGCTCGTGGTACCAGGTGGACAGTCATCTTCACATGCCTCTTTGCCCTTGGCCTGCTGGGTCAGATGGTACTGGATCAGCATAAGGGCAGAGACAATCAAGTCCTTTGCCAGTGAATCTGTGGAAGGGCTGATCTTCTCTCTCTTTTCCTCCTTTTGGGGACAGGTTTTGCTAGGCATCTTGTCTTGATTACACTGCTTTTGGTCCCACATAGTCAGGCTCTCCTTGAGGATATGTTCACTGACTTTCTCAGCATTGGTCCACGACTTGCATTCTTCTTGCTTCACTTTACATTTGTCCTTTCCTTTCATCTCAGCCTTCATAGCTGAAAATTCAAGACTTTGGTTTTTGCATTTGGCATCATGGGACCCGGCTTCCAAGGATGCATATGACAAACACTGAGACTTAGTTTCCCTTTTTTCACCGAGAAGAGCTCTGACCAAACGTTTCCGCATAGCCGCCATGATATTAGCAGCATTTTGTTTCCCATGATTGAACAGATTCCTCTTGACAGCTGAGACAAAGTCTGAGTCGGTCATCAGGACCCCAGTGATGTTATGTAGGTTCTTCAAGCAGGAGTCAATAAAATCTGACACAATTTCTTTGGTATGTTTCAATAGCACCCTCTTCAGGACCACACAAGCTGGACTTGGTTTCCCAGAGTGATGAACTTTCAAGGTCTTCATAACAGAAACCATCATATCGGATGCCACTTGATTGGCATAAACCATGAGTCCTTTGCTGATGGAATCTGCAAATTCTTTGCTGTCTCTTTGGTACATTTGTTTGTCTCCGCCTTTGTTCTTGTTGGATAATTCACTATACAGAAAGGTTTTTCGACCACCATCCCTACACTCCTCCCCAGTGCCCCGCATTTCTGCAGAGGTCACTTCTACAGCATCATGGGCCATTTTAGAAGCGATCTTGCTCACAGCACTGCGAGGGCTGTTTTTCCCTTTGTCCCCACTGGGTGGATAGATCGAATGATGAAGACATTTGCTCCCACTTTCTAACTTCTCCTTGATTTCCTTACGGGCCATCTGGATTACTGGAGAAGATAATCGATTGACATAGACAGCAAGATCATCCATGGAACATTCTCCATCAGGGGAGTTAACTGCTCTCTGATTACTAGGAGATTTGTCTGGAGGAGTAGAAGGACTCTGGTTATTGTTGGTGTTTTTGGCTGCTGCCTTTTCCAGACGTAGGCTCTGAGGTTCGTTTTTCACATAATCCATGGTCAGGTGATCGGCATAGATGCTGTAGCAGTTCCCAGAGGGCAATTTTTGACAGTTTCCCTCTGTCTCTCCTACTTTATGTTTACAACTGGAGGCTGAGGGGCTCAATGCATGTTGGAAACCTAGGGCGTACTTTTGAAGATCATTTGGAAGCCAATTGAG
>SJYT01050539.1:865579-893014 GCA_006410635.1 Cephalophus harveyi | reverse complement strand
ATCTTTCTGCCTATGATTCTTGGATTAAAGGCTGAAAAGATAGACTGAAAAAAGAATGGACTGCTCTGAGTACAATACTGCCTCCCTGCTCCTACCCATTCCAGCCCCCTTTCTTCTTGTTCCTTGTTGTGTCACTATCTCTTACCTTCTCCAGTTGTCCATCCTCGTCTCCCATGAAGTAGAGCATAGGTATGTTAAATTGTGAGGCTGCAATCCACTGCAGGACAGCTTGGAGCTGCCTTTGCAAGCTGCTTGTTGAGCATTGATTATTGACGATGACTTCAGGTCCATGAGAGTCTTGGTAGCTCTGAGAAATCCCAGCTTCATGACTACGTCTGGAGCCACTGGCCTGGTAAAAATTAGAGTTGTTGGATGAGGATGCTTGTTCTTCCAAATCAGTGAGGGCTGTCCCATTGTTGCTATACTTATCCATGATAAGGCACAGCTTCATCTCAGATTCTACCAGCTGATCTATAAATTGTCAGTTCACTTGCTTCATCCCACTGACAAAGTCAACTTCTCGATTGTCCTGCCCTTGTTCTTCCTCTCTGTCAGACTTCTTGAACATGGAGGTTGATTTGTGTGTCCTGACCTCGGAATGTTTGTTCTCACCTTCAAACAGATCTTCACAGTTGAAGGGGCTCTCATTAAGCAGTTTTTGAATAAGTGATAGAACCATGTTTGACATATCCAGCTTCTGGGAGTCCAGATGTTGATTGTCCTTCAAAGAGGTCCAGGTCCTCCAAGAGTTTCTAGATGTTTCATTGAAAGTGCCTTTGCACTTTGGCTATCTCTGCACTTTTCATATTGGGCACTCTGAGTCATATAGCACATGGTACCAGGTGGACAGTCATATTCACATGCCTCTTTGCCCTTGGCCTGCTAGGTCAGATGGTACTGGATTAGCATAAGGGCAGAGACAATCAAGTCCTTTGCCAGGGAATCTGTGGAAGGGCTGATCTTCTCTCTCTTTTCCTCCTTTTGGGGACAGGTTTTGCTAGGCATCTTGCCTTGATTACACTGCTTTTGGTCCCAACTTTTGGTCCCAGCTTTGGTCCACAGTTTGGTCCACAACTTTTGGTCCCAGCTTTTAGTCAGGCTCTCCTTGAGGATATGTTCACTGACTTTCTCAGCACTGGTCAACGACTTGCATTTCTCTTGCTTAACTTTACACTTGTCCTTTCCTTTCATCTCAGCCTTCATAGCTGAAAATTCAAGACTTTGGTTTTTGCACTTGGCATCATGGGACCCGGCTTTCAAGGATGCATATGACAAACACTGAGACTTAATTTCCCTTTTTTCACCAAGAATAGCACTGACCAAATGTTTCAGCATAGCCTCCATGATATTAGCAACATTTTGTTTCCCATGATTGAACAGATTCCTCTTGACAGCTGAGACAAAGTCTGAGTCAGTCATCAGGACCCCAGTGATGTTATGTAGGTTCTTCAAGCAGGAGTCAATCAAATCTGACACAATTTCTTTGGTATGTTTCAATAGCACCCTCTTCAGGACCACACAAGCTGGAATTGGTTTCCCAGAGCTATGAACTTTCAAGGTCTTCATAACAGAAACCATCATATCGGATGCCACTTGATTGGCATAAACCATGAGTCCTTTGCTGATGGAATCTGCAAATTATTTGCTGTCTCTTTGGTACATTTGTTTCTCTCCGCCTTTGTTCTTGTTGGATAATTCACTATACAGAAAGGGTTTTCGACCACCATCCCTACACTCCTCCCCAGTGTCCCACATTTCTGCAGAGGTCACTTCTACAGCATCATGGGCCATTTCAAAAGCAATCTTGCTCACAGCACTGAGAGGGCTGCTTTTCCCTTTGTCCCCATTGGGTGGATAGATCGAATGATGAAGACATTTGCTGTCTCTTTGGTACATTTGTTTGTCTCCGCCTTTGTTCTTGTTGGATAATTCACTATACAGAAAGGTTTTTCGACCACCACCCCTACACTCCTCCCCAGTGCCCCGAATTTCTGCAGAGGTCACTTCTACAGCATCATGGGCCATTTCAAAAGCGATCTTGCTCACAGCACTGAGAGGGCTGCTTTTCCCTTTCTCCCCATTGGGTGGATAGATCGAATGATGAAGACATTTGCACCCATTTTCTAACATCTCCTTGATTTCCTTACGGGCCATCTGGATTACCAGAGAAGATAATTGATTGACGTAGATGGGGAGATCATCGATAGAACATTCTCCATTAGCGGAGTTAACTGCTCTCTGATTACTAGGAGATTTGCCTGGAGGAGCAGAAGGACTCTGGTTATTGGTGTTTTTGGCTGCTGTCATTGCCTGACGTAGGCTCTGAGGTTCGTTTTTCACATAATCCATGTTCATTGACAGTTTCCCTCTGTCTCTCCTACTTTATGTTTACAAATGGAGGCTGAGGGGCTCAATGCATGTTGGAAACCTAGGGCGTACTTTTGAAGATCATTTGGAAGCCAATTGAGGACACTTGAAGGATCAGAAGGAGCTTGTTTGAAAAGGCACACTGATCTCTCTGTCAAAAAAAGAACAACACCCATCCATAAGAGTTTGGATAGGTACTTCTTTCCTCTATTTAGAAAATATATCTCTGTTACTTTTGAAGATCATTTGGAAGCCAATTGAGGACACTTGAAGGATCAGAAGGAGCTTGTTTGAAAAGGCACACTGATCTCTCTGTCAAAAAAAGAACAACACCCATCCATAAGAGTTTGGATAGGTACTTCTTTCCTCTATTTAGAAAATATATCTCTGAAGTAGAACAGATTAAGGATTTGGCCTTTAGAATTTTCATGGGCACATAACACACAATTCTATACATTAATACACATTCAAGAACAAGTGGCAGTGACAAAAGCTTAGGGTATATACATTTGTACATTTAACTACATATTATATATTTGTCTATTTCATTTGAGTATGTGAATTTATCACAATATATGTCAAAAATGTGTCAGTGTCTCTGTTGTTTGTATATGTGCACATTAATATATCAACTCATGAGTGTGAATGTGTCAGTCTATATTGTGTGTGAAAATGTGTCTGTGTGTATGTGTGCATATGTGTGTCAGTGCACATGTATGATGTCACTGTGTGTAAGCATGTGTCATAATGTGCTCACATCATACTCATTTTATTATGCCATCTGTATAGGCCAACATGTGCATGGTAGTATGAATATTCAGTACATATATGTGAATGTAAAAATATGCATGTATATCAATGTGTCTCTTAATATGGTTGTCACTGCCACATGTAGCTTAAGTTACAATCAAGGAGACCTACATTGTGTGTTGTAAATATGGGCTCCTCTTTTAAAAACAAACACCAGGTGTATCCTTCTATTAAGACGCCAAAGTGAAGTTGGCCACCCTTAACTGAACCCAAAACCCTTTGGAGAATATTTTATAACTGGTTTTCCCTTCCTTAGAGTCCACTTTCATCATAATACATGTAAAAAATGCTTCAAAGGCATCTGGGGTCAGAAATGATGTTTCTGATTATAATATGAGCCTAGGAACACAGAACAAGGAATATTTAACTCTTTTGCACTGAAACCAAATATCTTGTTCCAATTATCAGCTACTCTAGGCTTCTAGGACTGTGAGAATTATCATGCGGGCTAATGCCTACCTCAAACCAGCTTACCAGGTGTAATTTGGGATATTTACACAAAAAAACAAAAGAATTCCATATGTGTGGAAGTGAAGTGAAGTGAAGTGAAGTGAAGTCGCTCAGTCGTGACGGACTCTTTGCAACCCCATGGACAGTAGCCTGTACCAAGTTCCTCCATCCATGGGATTTTCTAGGCAAGAGTACCGAAGTGGGTTGCCGTTTCCTTCTTCAGGGAAACTTCCCGACCCAGGAATCGAACCCAGTTCTTCCGAATTGTAGACAGATGCTTTACAGTCTGAGCCACCAGGGAAGTCATATGTGATAGTGGTATGCAAATGTAATTGATACAAACTTTATGGTACCCACTAGCCTAGGTAACGGAGAAGGCAATGGCACCCCACTCCAGTACTCTTGCCTGGAAAATCCCATGGACGGAGGAGCCTGGTGGGCTGTTGTTCCAATTATCAGCTACTCTAGGCTTCTAGGACTGTGAGAATTATCATGTGCGCTAATGCCTATGCCAAACCAGCTTACTAGGTGTAATTTGGGATATTTACACAAAGACAAAAGAATTCCATATGTGATGAAGTGAAGTGAAGTCGCTCAGTCGTGCCCAGCTCTTTGCGACCCCATGGACAGTAGCCTGTACCAAGTTCCTCCACCCATGGGATTTTCTAGGCAAGAGTACCAGAGTGGGTTGCCGTTTCCTTCTCCAGGGAGTCTTCCTGACCCAGGGATCAAATCAGGTCTCCCAAATTGTAGACAGACCCTTTACCATCTGAGCCACCAGGGAAGTCATATGTGATAGTGGTATGCAAATGTAATTGATTCAAACTTTATGGTACCCACTAGCCTAGGTAATCTCTTAGACAACAGGGTGGAGACCAGGCAACTACAGTGTTTGATTGTTGTGGATTCTCTCTTCTCCATATCTTCTCTATTGTTTTGGACACTGGGCAATGTGAGACACACAAGTCCATTACAAACCAGCAAAGAACATTGCAAACGATCTTGCTTATAAGCCCATGTCTTTGTTAAGAAAAGCACAGCAAGATTCTATTTGCAGGAGCTACTTGAAATCAAGAAAGGGCATTCTGAGCCTCTGTGATTAGTGTCATTGTGAGATACTGTGAACTTACTGTGGGCATTGAGCTTACCGTGACTCTGAACTTAGGCATGTGTTCTCTAGAATGCCATAGTATTAAAATTTTCAGTCTATTTGACAATAGTTCTCTTACTATCTCTGAACCAGAGCCCTCAGATTCAGCACTGAGCTCTGGGAATGAGAAAGGTTAGACTCAGAGGCTGTCTATACCTTAGACTGGTCTTGCTTCTCAGTATCCTTGATCACAATAATTTCTCTTTCTTCTAGATTCACCAGGTTTAAGTCACCTTCTGAATTACAACCAGCAGCATCCTATGGAATTAAGAGATAAGATTCTTGTGAAAAGTTGCTTTTTTGAGATTTTTTTCAAACTGGCCCCCTAGGCTACTCTTTCAAAGCAAGAATGATGGCTTCCCACCTGAGTCTTCTCCACCTTTCCACCCTCTGCCACAACCTTTCTCTTTCTCATGCTGTCACTGATAACCCTTCTTTGCAGCTTCCCGCCCATTGCAACCCTGAGGGGAGGAGAGTGTACCCACCTTAGAATCTTTATCTTCAATGCTCAGGGTAGACACATCGACAAAGCATATCTGCATCAAATTAGGAGGGTTAATTTAGAAAAATTCCAGAGAAAAGGCCTTAATTTCGCTGGAAGATGATAGTAGCACCTACCTTATCAGTTCTTGTGAGAATTGATTGAGATAGTGTGTGTAAAGCTTTTAGGAGAGTGCCTGGATATAGTTAAGTATGCAATAAACAACAGACAAATTTTTATTAGGCAGACAGAATCTTAATGTTACTACATTTCCTAAGTGAGAATACTTACTTGTGAAAGAGAGAGAGTTCAAAATACAGCACCCACATTTATTGAGAAAACCAAAAGGAGAGATGATTTGCCCAACTGACATAAACTCAAAGGCAGAACTTGTATTATAACTGGCTCCCAGTTTGGAGCACTTTTACTGTTGCCAAAATGTGGTGCTTTTACTATTGATAACATAGATTTTAGGTGGCCCATGGATAAAAATTTTTGTGTTTAATAGGTACCTTTTAATTGTTATTCATTAGGAAAATACATACTAGAATGTCAAATCTATCATATTACAGTGCTTCAAGTGATGTTATTTTTTAAATGATAGTCAATTTTTAAAACATTGTAGAGGAGGTGGTCCTAAGATGGTGGAGGAATATAGGACAGGGAGACCACTTTCTCCCTTGCAAATTCACTGAAAGTCCATTTGAATGCTGAGCAAATTCCACAAAGCAATGTCTGAACGTTGACAGAGGACACCAGGCACCCAGAAAGGCAGTCATTGTCTTTGTTTTTTATTTATTTATTTATTTATTTTAATTTTATTTTTACTTTATTTTACTTTACAATACCGTATTGGTTTTGCCATGAGATGATTTGCCCAACTGACATAAACTCAAAGGCAGAACTTGTATTATAACTGGCTCCCAGTTTGAAGCACTTTTACTATTGCCAAAATGTGGTGCTTTTACTAATGATAACATAGATTTTAGGTGGCCCATGGATAAAAATTTTTGTGTTTAATAGGTACCTTTTAATTGTTATTCACTAGGAAAATACATACTAGAATGTCAAATCTATCATATTACAGTGCTTCAAGTGATGATAATTTTTAAATGTAAGTCAATTTTTAAAGCATTGTAGAGGAGGCGGTCCTAAGATGGTGGAGGAATATAGGACAGGGAGACCACTTTCTCCCTGACAAATTCACTGAAAGGCCATTTGAATGCTGAGCAAATTCCACAAAGCAATGTCTGAATGCTGACAGAGGACACCAGGCACCCAGAAAGGCAGCCATTGTCTTTGAAAGGAGAACAAAGGACTGAGCGAATACCAGAGGCGAGCTAGCTGGCTATGGACTGGCCCATCCCCCGTTGGAGGCAGGGAGACAGGTAGGCAGCAGCTAGAGCCAGAAAGCAGCAAACTCGGCCCCAAAGAAGGCATCCTCTACCAAACTGCAAGCAGGCTTCCAGTAGCTAACCAAGACTTCCTGGGATTCTGGATGTTTAACATGTGCCGGGAGGGTTGTAGCCAGAGATCAGCTCCCCACAAGAGACACACAGCACACCTGAGAGGGTGCGCCCACTGCCACCCAGGAAATCCAGCAGCTGGGACCAGGGAGGCTATAAGATTCACCGCACCTGGGGAGAGTGTGCTCACCAAGCACCTCGCTGTCTGAGCTACTTGGACTTGGGAAGGGAACAAAACGGAGGCCCAACCAAGTCTGTGCCTTTGTGGAATACTCGAGAACCTGAACCTGAGTGACTTAGACCTGGGAAGTGTATGTAACCCAGGGCCCGCTTCAGACAGTTCCACTGCAGAGCAACCTAAAGCCTTAGCAGTGTAGACTGGAAAAGAACATACGCTGTGAGCAGGCACAAACCCAGTGTGGCCGAGACATTGAGCACTCCCCACACACACCTGTGATATTTGTTTGCAGTGTTCCTCCCTCTCCACAGCACAGCTGATCAAATGAGCCTAAATAAGTGACCACCTTCGCCCCCTTGTGTCAGGGCAGTAATTAGACACTGAAGAGACCTGCAAACAGAAGTGAAAGTGAAGTCACTCAGTCGTGTCCGACTCTTTGCGACCCCATTGACTGTAGCCTATCAGGCTCCTCTGTCCATGGGATTTCCCAGGCAAGAGTGCTGGAGTGGATTGCCATTTCCTTCTCCAGGGAATCTTCTCAACCCAGGAATCAAACCCGGGTCTCCCGCATTGCAGGCAGATGCTTTACTGTCTGAGCCACCAGGCCCCTATAAAGGAAGCCACCAGGGGGCACTCGGATATGAACTGGGGACCTCTTGATCTCCAGTCAAATGCACTACCCCTGAGCTATGCTGCTGCTGCTGCTGCTGCTAAGTCACTTCAGTCATGTCTGACTCTGTGCGACCCCATAGACGGCAGGCAGCCCACCAGGCTCCCCCGTCCCTGGGATTCTCCAGGCAAGAACATTGGAGTGGGTTGCCATTTCCTTCTCCAATGCATGAAAGTGACAAGTGAAAGTGAAGTCGCTCATGTCCGACTCTTAGTGACCCCATGGACTGCAGTCTACCAGGCTCCTCCGCCCATGGGATTTGCTAGGCAAGAGTACTGGAGTGGGGTGCCATTGCCTTCTCTGACCCCTGAGCTATACCCCCTTACAAACAGAAGAAGCCAAAATAAACAGAGGGAATCGTCTTGGAAGTGACAGGTGCAACAGATTAAAACCCTGTAGTTAGCACTGACTACATAGGAAGGTGCCTATATACCTTGAGAAGTATAAGCTGGAACAAGGAACTATCTGAAACTGAACTGACCCCACACTGCCCACAACAGCTCCATAGAAATTTCTAGATATATTTTTACTATTATCATTTTTTTAATTATAAAAATTTTAAACTTTAAGTCCTCTATTACTGCTTTAATTTTCATTTTTCTAACCTACTATTACTATTACCTTGCAAAAGAAAAAAAAAAGACCCTATTTTTAAAGCAAACTTCATATATATATTTTTTTTCTTAGAGATTTTTTTAAAATAATTTTTGTGATATTGTCTTGTTTTTTTTAACATTGTACTTTTGAGAGTAGGAAATCCAGCAGCTGGGACCAGGGAGGCGATAAGATGCACCACACCTGGGGAGAGTGTGCTCACCAAGCACCTCGTTGTCTGTACTACTCGGACTTGGGAAGGGAACAAAATGCTGGCCCAACCAAGTCTATGCCTTTGTGGAATATCCGAGAACCTGAACCTGAGTGACTTAGACCTGGGAAGTGCATGTAACCCAGGGCCCACTTCAGAGAGTTCCATTGCAGATCAACCAAAAGCCTTAGCACTGTAGACTGGAAAAGCACATATGCTGTGAGTGGGTGCAAACCCAGTGTGGCCGAGACACTGAGCACTCCCCACACACACCAGTGATATTTGTTTGCAGTGTTCCTCCCTCCCCACAGCACAACTGAACAAGTGAGCCTTAATAAGTGACCACCTTCGCCCCCATGTGTCAAGGCGGAAATTAGACACTGAAGAGACCTGCAAACAGAAGTGAAAGTGAAGTCGCTCAGTCGTATCTGACTCTTTGTGACCCCGTGGACTGTAGCCTATCAGGCTCCTCTGTCCATGGGATTTTCCAGGCAAGAGTGCTGGAGTGGATTGCCATTTCCTTCTCCAGGGGATCTTCTCGACCCAGGAATCAAACCTGGGTCTCCTGCATTGCAGGCAGATGCTTTACTGTCTGAGCCACCAGGTGCCTATAAAGGAAGCCACCAGGGGGCACACAGAAATGAACTGTGGACCTCTTGATCTGTAGTCAAGTGCACTACCCCTGAGCTATGCTGCTGGTGCTGCTGCTAAGTCACTTCAGTCGTGTCCGACTCTGTGTGACCCCATAGACAGCAGCCCACCAGGCTCCCCTGTCCCTGGGATTCTCCAGGCAAGAACACTGGAGTGGGTTGCCATTTCCTTCTCCAATGCATGAAAGTGACAAGTGAAAGTGAAGTCGCTCAGTCATGTCCGACTCTTAGCGACTCCATGGACTGAAGTCTACCAGGCTCCTCCGCCCATGGGATTTCCCAGGCAAGAGTACTGGAGTGAGGTGCCATTGTCTTCTCTGACCCCTGAGCTATACCCCCTTGCAAACAGAGGAAGCCAAAATAAACAGAGGAAATCGTCTTGGAAGTGACAGGTGCAACAGATTAAAACCCTGTAGTTAGCACTAACTACATAGGAAGGGGCCTATAGACCTTGAGAAGTATAAGCTGGAACAAGGAACTATCTGAAACTGAACTGACCCCACTGCCCACAACAGCTCCATAGAAAATTCTAGATATATTTTTACTATTATCATTTTTTAATTAAAAAATTTAAAACTTTAAGTCCTCTATTACTCTTTTAATTTTCATTTTTTGTAACCTACTATTACCTCACAAAAGAAAAAAAGACCCTATTTTTAAAGCAAGCTTCATATATATTTTTTAATAACTCTTGTGATATTATCTTGTTTTTTTAACATTGTATTTTTGAGAGTATAACCTCTACTTTAAATTTTTAATCTTTGTGGCATTTGTTATCAAATTTGAACCTTTAAGAATCCAATCTTGATTACTCACTTTTACTTAGGAGTGTGATTATTGGCTTGATTGCTCTCTCCCCCTTTTGACTCTTTTTTTTCTCCCCCAGGTCACTTCTACCTCTTCCCTCCCTCTTCTATTCTCTACCCAACCCTGTGAATCTCTGTGGGGGTTTCAGGCTGTGGAGAACACTTAGGTAACTGATTACTACCTAGATCTGTCTCTGTCCTTTTGATTTCCCCTTTTCTCCTCCTAGTCACCTCTATTTCCTTCCTCCCTCTTCTCTTCTCTATGTAACTCCATGAACGTCTCAGAGGGTTCCCGATTGTGGAGAGCACATAGGGAATTGATTACTAGCTAGATTGTTCTCTCCCCTTTTGATTCCCCCTCTTCTCCTCCTGGTCACCACTATCTGCCTCCTCCTTATGGAATTCTGTGAACCTCTCTGGGTGTCCCTCACTGTGGAGAATCTTTTCACCATTAACCTAGATGCTTTATCATTGGTGCTGTATGGATGGAGAAGTCTTGAGGCTACTATAAGAACAAGACTGAAAACCAGAGCCAGGAGGGTTAAGCCCAAAACCTGGAAACACAAGAGAACTCTTGACTCTGGAGAGCATTACTCGATAAGAGATCATCCAAAAGCCTCCATACCTACACTGAAACTAAGAGCCAACAAGTTCCAGTGTAAGACATGCCATGCAAATTCTCTAGCAACACAGGAACATAGACCTGAGCTTTGGTATACAGGCTACCGAAAGTCACACCAAACCCATAGACATCTCAAAACTCACTACTGAACACTTCATTTTTTAAAGCAAACTTCATATATATTTTTAAATAATTTTTGTGATATTGTCTTGTTTTTTTAACATTGTACTTTTGAGAGTGTAACCTCTACTTTAAATTTTTAATTTTTGTGGTATTTGTTATCAAATTTGAACCTTTAAGAATCCAATCTTGAGTACCCACTTTTACTTAGGAATGTGATTATTGACTTGATTGCTCTCTACCCCTTTTCACTCTTTTTTTTTTCTCCCCCAGATCACTTCTACCTCTTGCCTCCCTCTTCTCTTCTCTATCCAACGCTGTGAATCTCTGTGGGTGTTTCAGGCTGTGGAGAACACTTAGGGAACTGATTACTACTGAGATCTGTCTCTCTCCTTTTGATTCTCCCTTTTCTCCTCCTAGTCACCTCTATCTCCTTCCTCCCTCTTCTCTTCTCTATGTAACTCCATGAACGTCTCAGAGGGTTCCTGATTGTGGAGAGCACATAGGGAATTGATTACAAGCTAGATTGTTCTCTCCCCTTTTGATCCCCCCTCTTCTCCTCCTGGTCACCTCTGCCTCCTCCCTCATCTCTTCTCCATGTAATTCTGTGAACCTCTCTGGGTGTCCCTCACTGTGGAGAATCTTTTCACCATTAACCTAGATATTTTGTCATCGCTGCTGTATGGATGGAGAAGTCTTGAGGCTACTGTAAGAACAAGACTGAAAACCAGTGGCAGGAAGGTTAAGCCCAAAACCTGAAAACACAAGAGAACTCCTGACTCCAGAGAACATTGATCGATAAGAGATCATTCAAAAGCCTCCATACCTACACTGAAACCAAGAACCACCCAAGAGCCAACAAGTTCCAGAGCAAGACATGCCATGCAAATTCTCTAGCAACACAGGAACATAGCCCTGAGCTTTGGTATACAGGCTACCGAAAGTCACACCAAACCCATAGACATCTCAAAACTCACTACTGAACACTTCATTGCACTCCAGAGAAGAAATCCAGCTCCACCCACCAGAACACCAATGGAAGCTTACCTAACCAGGAAACCTTGACAAGACACTGGTCCAACCCCACCCACAGGGAGGAAGCTCAACAATAAAGAGCAACCACAAACTGCCAGAATACAGAAAGATCAGTTCAGTTCAGTTCAGTCACTCAGTCGTGTCTGACTCTTTGCGACCCCATGAATTGCATCCCCAAACACTGCAATCTAAACAAGATGAAAAGGCAGATAAATACTCAGCAGGTAAAGGAACATGGCAAATGCCCACCAAATCAAGCAAAAGAGGAGGAAATAAGGAGTCTACCTGAAAAAGAATTCAGAATAATGATAGTAAAAATGATCCAAAATCTTGAAAACAAAATGGAGTTACACAGAGAAGAAATCCAGCTCCACCCACCAGAACACCAATGGAAGCTTACCTAACCAGGAAACCTTGACAAGACACTGATCGAACCCCACCCACAGGGAGGAAGCTCAACAATAAAGAACAACCACAAACTGCCAGAATACAGAAAGTTCAGTTCAGTTCAGTTCACTCACTCAGTCATGTCCGACTCTTTGCGACCCCATGAATTGCATCCCCAAATACAGCAATCTAAACAAGATGAAAAGGCAGAGAAACACTCAGCAGGTAAAGGAACATGGTAAATGCCCACCAAACCAAACAAAAGAGGAGGAGATAGGGAGTCTACCTGAAAAAAGAATTCAGAATAATGATAGTAAAAATGATCCAAAATCTTGAAAACAAAATGGAGTTACAGATAAATAGCCTGGAGACAAGGATTGAAAAGATGCAAGAAAGGTTTAACAAGGACCTAGAAGAAATAAAAAAGAGTCAATCAATAATGAATAATGTAATAAATGAGATCAAAAATACTCTGGAGGGAACCAACAGTAGAATAATGAAGGCAACAGACAGGATAAGTGAGGTAGAAGAAAGAATGGTAGAAATAAATGAAGCAGAGAGGAAAAAAGAAAAAACAATTAAAAGAAATGAGGACAACCTCAGGGACCTCTGGACCAATGTTAAACACCCCAAAATTCCAATCATAGGAGGTCCAGAAGAAGAAGACAAAAAGAAAGGCCATGAAAAAATACTTGAGGAAATAATAATTGAAAACTTCCCTAAAATGGGGATGGAAATAGTCACCCAAGTCCAAGAAATCCAGAGAGTCACAAACAGGATAAACCCAAGGTGAAACACCCCAAGACTCATATTAATCAAATCAACAAAGATCAAGAACAAAGAACAAATATTAGAAGCAGCAAGGGAAAAACAACAAATAACACACAAGGGGATTCCCATAAAGATAACAGTTTCCCTAAAATGGGGATGGAAATAGTCACCCAAGTCCAAGAAACCCAGAGAGTCACAAAAACCCAAGGTGAAACACCCCAAGACAGATATTAATCAAATCAACAAAGATCAAGCACAGAGAACAAATATTAGAAGCAGCAAGGGAAAAACAACAACACACAAGGGGATTCCCATAAAGGTAACAGCTGATCTTTCAATAGAAACTCTTCAGGCCAGAAGGGAATGGCAGGACATACTTAAAGTGATGAGAGAGAAAAACCTGCAACCCAGATTACTGTACCCAGCAAGGATCTCATTGAAATATGAAGGAGAAATCAAAAGCTTTGCAGACAAGCAAAAGCTGAGAGAATTCAGCACCACCAAACCAGCTCTTCAACAAATGCTAAAGGATCTTCTCTAGACAGGAAACACAGAAAGGGTGTATAAACTCAAACCCAAAACAACAAAGTAAATGGCAATGGGATCATACTTACCAATAATTACCTTAAATGTAAATGGGTTGAATGGCCCAACCAAAAGACAAAGACTGGCTGAATGGATAAAAAATTTTTTGAGATTGCATCCAAGTACTGCATTTCGGACTCTTTTGTTGACCATGATGGCTACTCCATTTCTTCTGAGGGATTCCTGCCCGCAGTAGTAGATATAATGGTCATCTGAGTTAAATTCACCCATTCCAGTCCATTTTAGTTCGCTGATTCCTAGAATGTCGACGTTCACCCTTGTCATCTCTTGTTTGACCACTTCCAATTTGCCTTGATTCATGGACCTGACATGTGACTGGTGATAGAAGCAAGATCCGACGCTGTAAAGAGCAATACTGCATAGGAACCTGGAATGTCAGGTCCAAAGGGACAAAGAAGAACACTACATAATAATCAAAGGATCAATCTAAGAAAAAGATGTAACAATTATAATTATATATGCACCTAACATAGGAGCACCACAATATGTAAGGAAAATGCTAACAAGTATGAAAGGGGAAGTTAACAATAACACAATAATATTGGGAGATTTTAATACCCCACTCACACCTATGGATATATCAACTAAACAGAAAATTAACAAGGAAACACAAGCTTTAAATGATAGAATGGACCAGTTAGACCTAATTGATATCTATAGGACATTTCACCCCAAAACAATGAATTTCACCTTTTTCTCAAGTGCACACAGAACCTTCTCCAGGATAGATCACATCCTGGGCCATAAATCTAACCTTGATAAATTCAAAAAAATCGAAATCATTCCAAGCATCTTTTCTGACCATAATACATTAAGATTAGATCTCAATTACAAGAGAAAAACTATTAAAAATTCCAACATATGGAGGCTGAACAACACGCTTCTGAATAACCAACAAATCACAGAAGAAATCAAAAAAGAAATCAAAATATGCATAGAAACGAATGAAAATGAAAACACAACAACCCAAAACCTGTGGGACACTATAAAAGCTGTGTTAAAGGGAAGGTTCATAGAAATACAAGGATACCTCAAGAAACAAGAAAAAAAAAATCAAATAAATAACCTTACTCTACACCTCAAGCAACTAGAAAAGGAAGAAATGAAGAGCCCCAGGGTTAGTAGGGTTAGTAGAAAGAAAGAAACTTTAAAAATTAGGGCAGAAATAAATGCAAAAGAAACAAAAGAGACCAGAGCAAAAATCAACAAAGCCATAAGCTGGTTCTTTGAGAGGATAAATAAAATTGACAAACCATTAGCCAGCCTCATCAAGAAACAAAGGGAGAAAAATCAAATCAATAAAATTAGAAATGAAAATGGAGAGATCTCAACAGACAACACAGAAATACAAAGGATCATAAGAGACTACTATCAGCAATTATATGCCAATAAAATGGACAACGTGGAAGAAATGGACAAATTCTTAGAAAAGTACAACTTTCCCAAAACTGAACCAGGAAGAAATAGAAACCCTTAACAGACCCGTCACAAGCACGGAAATTGAAACTGTAAACAGAAATCTTCCAGCAAACAAAAGCCCAAGTCCAGACGACTTCACAGCTGAATTCTACCAAAATTTTAGAGAAGAGCTAACGCCTATCCTACTCAAACTGTTCCAGAAAATTGCAGAGGAAAGTAATCTTCCAAACACATTCTATGAGGCTACCATCACCCTAATATCAAAACCTGACAAAGATGCCACAAAAAAAGAAAACTACAGGCCAATATCACTGATGAACATAGTTGCAAAAATCCTTAATAAAATTCTAACAAACAGAATCCAACAACACATTAAAAAGATCATACATCATGACCAAGTGGGCTTTATCCCAAGGATGCAAGGATTCTTCAATATCCACAAATCAATCAATGTAATACACCACATTAACAAATTGGAAAATAAAATCCATATGATTATCTCAATAGATGCAGAGAAAGCCTTTGACAAAATTCAACATCCATTTATGATTAAAGAAACTCTCCAGAAGATGGGCAGGGGAAACCTATCTCAATATAATAAAAGTCATATACAACAAACCCACAGCAAACGTCATTCTCAATAGTGAAAAACTGAAAGCCTTTCCTGTAAGATCAGGAACAAGACAAGGTATCCAAACTGAAAGAGAAAGACAACAGTCACTGTTTGCAGATGACATGCNAAAACTCTCCAGAAAGCAGGAATAGAAGGAACCTACCTCAGCATAATAAAAGCTATATATGACAAACCCACAGCAAACATTATTCTCAACAGTGAAAACTTGAAAGCATGAAGTCATGAACAAGACAATGGTGCCCAATTTCACCACTACTATTCAACAGTTTTGGAAGTTTTGGCAGCAGCAATCAGAGCAGAAAAAGAAGTAACAGGAATCCAAATTGGAAAAGAAGAAGTAAAACTCTCACTGTTTGCAGATGACATGATCCTCTACATAGAAAACCCTAAAGACTCAACCAGAAAATTCCTAGAGCTAATCAGTGAATATAGTAAAGTTGTAGGATTTAAAATCAACACACAGAAACCCTTGCATTCCTATACGCTAATAATGAGAAAATAGAAAGAAAAATTAAGGAAAAAATTCCATTCACCATTGCAACAAAAAGAATAAAATATTTAGGAATATATCTCAGAGANTAGAAAACCCTAAAGACTCAACCAGAAAATTCCTAGAGCTAATCAGTGAATATAGTAAAGTTGTAGGATTTAAAATCAACACACAGAAACCCTTGCATTCCTATACGCTAATAATGAGAAAATAGAAAGAAAAATTAAGGAAAAAATTCCATTCACCATTGCAACAAAAAGAATAAAATATTTAGGAATATATCTCAGAGAAGGCAATGGCACCCCACTGAAGTACTCTTGCCTGGGAAATCCCATGGATGGAGGAGCCTGGTGGCCTGCAATCCATGGGGTCACTAATAGTCGGACACATCTGAGCAACTTCACTTTCACTTTTCACTTTCATGCACTGGAGAAGGAAATGGCAACCCACTCCAGTGTTCTTGCCTGGAGAATCCCAGGGATGGGGGACCCTGGTGGGCTGCCATCTATGGGGTCACACAGGGTCAGCTGTGACTAGTGACTTAGCAGCAGAAATATATCTACCTAAAGAAACATGCGAAGAGTTGACTCATTGGGAAAGACTCTGATGCTGGGAGAGATTGGGGGCAGGAGGAGAAGGGGATGACAGAGGATGAGATGGCTGGATGGCATCCCTGATACGATGGACATGAGTCTGAGTGAACTCTGGGAGTTG
Organism: Cephalophus harveyi; assembly: GCA_006410635.1. Classification (NCBI taxonomy): domain Eukaryota; kingdom Metazoa; phylum Chordata; class Mammalia; order Artiodactyla; family Bovidae; genus Cephalophus; species Cephalophus harveyi. The sequence continues at coordinate 876,383 of SJYT01050539.1, read as the reverse complement.
GTGATGGACAGGGAGGCCTGGCATGCTGCGATTCACGTGCTTTCAAAGAGTCAGACACACCTGAGCAACTGAACTGAACTGAACTGAAAGAAACAAAAGACCTATATATAGAAAACTATAAATCACTGGTGAAAGAAATCAAAGAGGACACTAATGGAGAAAGATACCGTGTTCATGGATTGTTCTTGCCCAGGGATGGGGGAGCCTGGTGGGCTGCCATCTATGGGGTCGCACAGGGTCAGCTGTGACTAGTGACTTAGCAGCAGAAATATATCTACCTAAAGAAACATGCAAAGAGTTGACTCATTGGAAAAGTCTCTGATGCTGGGAGAGATTGAGGGCAGGAGGAGAAGGGGACGACAGAGGATGAGATGGCTGGATGGCATCACTGACTCGATGGACGTGAGTCTGAGTGGACTCCGGGAGTTGGTGATGGACAGGGAGGCCTGGCATGCTGCGATTCATGGGGTCGCAAAGAGTCAGACACGACTGAGCGACTGAACTGAACTGAACTGAAAGAAAACAAAAGACCTATATATAGAAAACTATAAAACACTGGTGAAAGAAATCAAAGAGGACACTAATGGAGAAATATACCGTGTTCATGGATTGGAAGAATCAGTAGAGTGAAAATGAGTATACTACCCAAAACAATCATCTATAGATTCAATGCCATCCCTATCAAGCTACCAATGGTATTTTTCAGAGAGCTAGAACAAATAATTTCACAATTTGTATGGCAATATAAAAAAACCTCGAATAGCCAAAGCAATCTTGAGCAAGAAGAATGGAACTGGAGGAATCAACCTGCCTGACTTCAGGCTCTTAGAGGGTGGGATGATTTGGGAGAATGGCATTGAAACGTGTATACTATCATGTAAGAACGAAGCACAAGCCTATGTTCGATACAGGATACAGGATGCTTGGGGCTGGTGCACGGGGATGATCCAGAGAGATGATATGGGGTGGGAGGTGGGAGGGGGATTCAGGATTGGGAGCTAATATACACCCATGGTGGATTCATGTCAATGTATGGCAAAACCAATACGGTATTGTAAAGTAAAATAAAGTAAAAATAAAATTAAAAAAAAAATAAAATAAAATACATGTGCTTACTTTTTCTAGAGTTATCGGTGTATCAGTTAGGATAATTTGGAGTCCAACTAAACTAAATGGTTTTTAACTCACATGCTCAAATAAGTTCTTTTTTTAGAATTATTTTTTTATTTTTAGTTGCACTGGGTCTTCGTTGCTTTGTGCAAGCTTTCTCTAGTTGCAGCAAGTGGGGGCTACTCTTTGTTGAGGTGGGTAGGCTTCTCATTATAGTGGCTTCTCTTGTTGCAGAGCCCAGGTTCTTGGTGCCCAGGCTTCAGTAGCTGCAGCTCTCAGACTTAGCTGCTCCTCAATATGTGGAATTTTCCCAGACTAGGGATCAAATCTTTGTCCCCTGCATTGGTGGGTGGATTCTTATCTGCTGTGTCACTAGGGAAGTCCTTAAAAAGTTCTCAGGTAGGACACTACAGAGACAGTTAATTTAGCAGCTTAAAAAAAAAAAAGTTCAAGACCTAGAATTCTTTCCTTCTTTCCATTCTGCTATACCTTGCATGTGGGATCTTTCTTCATGGTCACAAGGTGGCTGCAGCAGCTCCAGATATCTCATCCCTTATATCCCCTAGGGTAACAAACAAAACCAAGAAGAAAAGATAAGGGTATAAACTTATTTTCTGTTCCTTTGTGAAGAAAACTACTCAGACTCTCCAGTCCCGATCAGATTTTTCCTTATAAGACTCAAAATTGCATCATGTGCTCATTCCTAAACCAGCCGCCAGGGCGACTGAGCATCACTTGGTTAAATAAGTGGTTCTCAACCCAGGCTGCACACTAGCATCACTTGGAGTTTTCAAAAACTGTACAACTCTAGTCTGATTCATGAGAATCTCTGTAGGCCTGGGCATCAGTATTTTCACAGCTCCCCAGAAGATTCTGATGAACAGAGAGGGGTGGTCACACTTGTTTGCATGTCTATTATGAAAAAGACAAGAAATAACACATGTTGGCAAGGAGGCAGAGAAAAGGGAACGCTTCTACACTGTTGCTGGGAATGTAAATGGGTGCAGTCATTACAGAAAACAATCTAAAGGGCCCTCAAAAATAAAAAATGCAACTACCATATGATCCAGTAATTCCACTTCTGGGCATTTATTCAAAGAAGTCTAAAACACTAACTTGAAAAGGTGTATGCACCCTGGGGCTTCCCTGGTGGTCCAGTGTTAAGACTGTGATTCCACTGCAGTTCAGTTCAGTCGCTCAGTCGTGTCCGACTCTTTGCGACCCCATGAATCGCAGCACGCCAGGCCTCCCTGTTCATCACCATCTCTCGGAGTTCACCCAGACTCACATCCATCGAGTCAGTGATGCCATCCAGCCATCTCATCCTCGGTCGTCCCCTTCTCCTCCTGCCCCCAATCCCTCCCAGCATCAGAGTCTTTTCCAATGAGTCAGCTCTTCGCATGAGGTGGCCAAAGTACTGGAGTTTCAGCTTTAGCATCATTCCTTCCAAAGAAATCCCAGGGTTGATCTGAGTTTCAGCTTCAGCATCATTCCTTCCAAAGAAATCCCAGGGTTGATCTCCTTCAGAATGGACTGGTTGGATCTCCTTGCAGTCCAAGGGACTCTCAAGAGTCTTCTCCAACACCACACTTCAAAAGCATCAATTCTTCGGCGATCAGCCTTCTTCACAGTCCAACTCTCACATCCATACATGACCACAGGAAAAACCATAGCCTTGACTAAACGGACCTTAGTTGGCAAAGTAATGTCTCTGCTTTTGAAAATGCTATCTAGGTTGGACATAACTTTTCTTCCAAGGAGTAAGATCCCACATGCCATGTGGCACAACCAAGAATAAATAAATAAAGTAAAAAGGGACTTATGCATACATCCACTTGAAAAAGATTACACATTCTCATGTGTTTATTACAGTGTTATTTACAACAGCCAAGATATGGGAATAGACTAAGTGTCCATCAGTTGATGAACAGATAAAGAAAATGTGTGATATATATAAATAGAAGTTGTTCATTTGTTTATCCATGTATTATTGTAAATAGAATATTATTCAGCCATAAAAAGGGAAAATCTTGTCATTTGGAACAACATAGATGGACCTTGAGGGCATTATGCTAAGGGCAATCATAGAAAGACAAATACTGTATGATCTCACTTGTAAGTGAAATCTAGAAGAGAAAGAAACAAGAAAAGAGCTCACAGATACAGAGAATAAACTGGTGGTTGCCAGAGCAGGAGGTCCTTTTGGGTGGAAGGAGTAAGAAGGTACAAAATTTTAGTTATGAAATGAATGTCTTGGGGATACGATGTATAACATGGTGACTATAGTTAATAGTTACTATTAACTATAGTTAATAGTTAATAATACTGCATTGCATATTTGAAAGTTGCTAAGAGAATAGGTCTTAAAAGTTCTCATCACAAGGAAAAAAACGTGTGACTATGTATGAGGGGGAGAAGGAAATGGCAATCCACTCCAGTACTATTGCCTGGAAAATCCCATGGACAGAGGAGCCTGATAGGCTACAGTCCACGGGGTCGCAAAGAGTCGGACACGACTGAGTGACTTCATTCATTCATTCATTCATGTATGAGGATGAATGTTAACTAAATTTATCATGAAAATAATTTCATGATATATACAAATATCAAATAATTACATTATATACCTAAAACTAATATAATATTATATGTTCATTATACCTCAATAATAATTTTTAAATGGTAATAATAAAACAAAAACTTCTGAATAAAAGAAAGTAATGAGGAGTGAGAACCAGTAAGTAGTCTAACTCTTAGATGAATCAAGATTCACCCCCTTGGTTAAGGGAAGGACCAGCCCTTCTTGAGACCTGTGGTTGAGTTGCCTGATAAATGAATAAAATCAGGGTTCTGTTATCAGGGAAGTGAGGAGACAATGGCTTTGCCACTTGATCGTGGAATGAGGGAAAAGATTTAAGAACCAGTCAGAGCTCCAGAAGCACCTGTCACTAATACACATTATAAACACTGAAGATGATTTTCACTTTTGAAGTCACGTCAGTTACTGCATACTCATTGGCCATAATATTAATAGAAAATGAATTCCTTCTTGTCTCTTGGGCTCAGAGCTACTCAGACACTGAGAAGCAGGTTTGTCAAGATGACAGAGGACCAAGGTAATGGATTTCAATGATGAAACAGGAAATTCATTCATGAGTTTTGGGCACACCTCCAAACTGAGTACTTAGCCAGGAAATGGGATAGCTAGTTTTTCCTACTTCTGCTTCACTATCCTCCATGAGAATGACCAAATGTTAGATTAAATGGGATCTTAAAGAAAATCAGCTCCCACGTTCTCCCCATCCTGCCAAAGTGCCACTCATTTTCACCTTGGGAGAGACGGAAGCCCAGAGAAGTTACGCAACACTGGAGATTGCGTCAGAAGTCTGTGGCAAACGTAAGACCTTTTCTCCACCTTTCTTCTGCCCTGTCTTTGGCCCTCGTTCTCACAATAATTGCAATCGTTTCTCTGATTGTAGTTCTGTGTATCTAAACTGCACAGAAGGTGCTAAATAAACATTTAGCTTCAAGACTCAGTTTTCTAAAGGGACACATGGGGGCAGCAAATGCCTAGAAAAAAATTCCACTTCNGGCCCTCGTTCTCACAATAATTGCAATCGTTTCTCTGATTGTAGTTCTGTGTATCTAAACTGCACAGAAGGTGCTAAATAAACATTTAGCTTCAAGACTCAGTTTTCTAAAGGGACACATGGGGGCAGCAAATGCCTAGAAAAAAATTCCACTTCTACCGCGCGCGCGTGTATGTGTGTGTCCAGAAAATGTTTAGAAATGGGGTATTTGGGGGAGGTTTTTTTTTTTTTTTTTTGATGGTATTGACATCACTATGATCCATAAGTTACAACGTGGTGTTGGGGACTTCAGAGAAAGTGAAGGTCAGTGAGATCCAATTTTGCTCCCAACTGTGCCACTGCTAAGAGATTATGAAAAGCACTACTTATCACTAGGAAGCGTGTCTTCAGGATGTTTATGAATATTGAGCCACACCTTCCTTATAGAAGTTAATGAGATTATGTGTCACACAGACTGGAACAAGTATGGAAGAACATACTGAAGATTTTCTTTAGCTAATAATAACCCGTTTTCATTGCTGTGATTACTGATGAAGAAACATTTTCTTTTATGGTTCCTTCTATTTTTTTATTTCCCCACTCATTTAACACTTTCTTTCTTATCACTCCCAGTAATTCCCAAATAGTGATTTCTGAGTTATTATGCCTGCTTTCCATTAAAAGAGGAATTATCACACTGGAATTTTGTGCCACAAAATGTTAGGCATCTGTCTAGACAATGTTCAAGAGACATTAAACAGACAGGTAGCTGCAGGCAGATTCAGCCTGAAAATTCACACTTTCTGGTTTTCTTGTGAATTCAGTGGAGGCAGCACTCATTCATAGGAAAGAGTCATGAATGAAAAGTCACCCCAAGACTCAAGGAGCCATTTCTCCAGCATCATCCAGAATCAAGGCTTTGGAGGTCATTTCTATCCACACTAGTTGTTTCCCACCTTCAGTGAATGATGGACACAGAGCTCATACTTAATCCTAACCCTTTTAAAGCAGACACACTGGATGCTTGGGTTTACACACATGTAGTCAAAAAGGTATTTTAATCAGGCCTTTAATCCTGAGCACAATCAGGACACAATATCCTGGACCAGCTCAGTAAGGAAGAGGTGTGATGAGAAGGGCCCCCAGCCTGGACCCTAGTTCTTCTGACCGCCTTGGCCATTAACAAACTGAACAGCGCTCAGCTCAGTTTACACACCTGTGCTGGGCTCAGAAGACATACGTTAGTGGTGAGGAGCATCCTGAAATAGAGAGCTTGAAGGCTCCAAAATTCTGAGACTCTGATGGTTTCTGCCTCAGTTTATAACTGCGGACACATGCCAAATTCACTCTCTTTGAGAGGTTTGACCTTGGCTGCTTCTGAATGTCACAGATCAGATCCTCTCTATCTACTGCTGGCACTGGGACATATCAGAGCTGCCAAAGCTAGGAAATCCTACTGTTTGAAGAAGTTTTGCTGTATGTGCTTCTCTCTCTAGCAGTAAAAGAAAAACCAAAAACAGTGTTTAAAATTTTGTCAATATCCTCTGGGGAGGTTTTATATAAATATTTGAGTGCAATAAGGATACGTAAAGTGTACATATATATACATATATATTTATTTTTTACGTATTTTGCTTAACATGAATTTCATATGATGATTATCTGATTACTCCAACAATGAAAGGAGAAAATACATATTTAAACCATTTTGTAGGCACTTATCCTTTATTCTGTACACTTGAGAGGGTCATTCAAGCTGTAATTTTACAATAAAAAAAGAAGAGGGGCAGGGAGAGAGGCAGATTCAAGATGGAGGGAATATATATAAATATATATACACACACATATGCACACCCTTGGAGAAGGGAATGGCTACCCACTCCACTATGCTTGCCTGGAGAATCCCATGGAGAGAGGAGCCTGGCAGGCTACAGTCCATGGAGTGGTAAAGAGTTGGACAGGACTGAGCAACTTTCACTTCATATATGCACACATCCATAAGTATATATATATATATACACATACACACGCACTTATGGCTGATTTTCATTGTTGTGCGGCAGAAACCTATACAACATTGTAAAACAATTACCTTCCAATTAAAAAAAAATTAAGATAGCTGGAAATTAAAAGCAGTCAGATGTTATTATCATCTGAGTCTTTGTTCAACTAAAGTGTCTTGACAACCAGTTTTTCAAATTTAGAAATAAAGTATTTGAACTGAAGGCCACCTGTAACTTAGGTATTTTAACTAGTAATTCTCCAATGGAAGAGACAAATCAGAAGGGAACTGTGTGTATAAATTGTCAGGTTCTGGTGTTTGTTTTCAATCACTTCCCAAGGAAGAGCTTCCCTTTCATTCTTCTAAGCACCACTCTTCCTATTTGTACAGGGAAATTCTATAATTCTCACATCCTCAGTGTCGGGGCTGAGATGATCTAATGTGAAAGGCTGTTACACAATTTATGTTGTAAGATTCAGAAAGAATACATTTTGAGTTTGGAAACAGATGAGAGGTGCCATGTCAATTTTTAAAAAACCTTATGTATTTGATCTGGCCTTGTTCCATCATCAACTTAAAGTCTGAAGGCAACTTGAGATATTGAAAGAAGTACAGAAAAACACAAAGCCATTTGTACAATGCTTCCCCAAGATTCCATAGCCATATGAAGTACTATTTTATTGAAAAAACAGAGACTTAAAAAGAAGCCAAAACCCAAACACCTAACATACATCTTTAATTTTTGCATATGTAACTGGAAATCCGGAGGAGGCTGGCCTGTTATCTTGAGATATTTGATAAATAATCTTGCAGGAGTGGGAGGGAGGATCTGGAGGGAGTGGATATAGGCATGCATATAGCTGATTCACGTTGTTGTATAGCAGAAACTAACACAACGTTGAAAAGCAACTATCCTTCAGTTTTTTTTTTTAAATAATCTTGCACAGCCTCAGAACACACACAGCAGACACCTTCATGCGTTGCCAGCCTTTCAGCATCTTGTGCAAAAGCAATGAACCTGCATTAGTAAGCAATTACAAGACATTAAGACATGGAAGTCTGGGAGGTTTCAATGGCAAACGACATTTGCTCTGTTGAAGAATGTGGTCGCTTGAAAAAGCAGTGGAGTCTGGTGTCCGCGGATACCATGGAGCGCATCCTCGGGAGCTTCCTCGAGGAAGGCGGGAAAAGGCTGAGAGTGGTCGCCACTTCTGCAAGGAAGGCCTTACCGCGTGTTTCTAAATGAAAGTGACAGATCCTTGAGAAAAGTCTTAGAGCACGCATTTCAGTCTGTTCCGTCACCAGGCAACTTAGACAAGACAGAAAGTAAGCGGAGCCTCGTCTAAGTCGGTCTAGCACCCGGGACCGCTCCAGGGAGCGGCCGATGGGGGAAATTGAAGGACTTGCGCCAAGGGAGCCGGGCCAGAGCCCTCGCCGCTGCCGCGCTCGTCAATGGCTGAAAATTTGAGGCTCCTTTCCCAGACTCCCAGGAGACTTGCACCAGCTTAGGAGCCTCTCTGTCTCCACCCGCCGCTAAACCCCGAATGGGGATGAGCGCCTTCCGCTCCCCGCCCCCGGCCCGCCCGGCGCCGGAGCGCCCTCCGGCCCGCGCGCAGAGGGCACCGTCCTCCCGCCGGGCGCCCCTCCTCCCGGGAGCGCATCCGGGGCCGCGCGGAGGGGCGGCGGCGGCGACGGGATCCCGGGCGCTCGGCTCGCCAGCGCCCCCCGCGCGTCCCCTCGCGCCGCCGCGGGGCGACCCCCACCTGTTTCCCCAGGTGAATTTCCAAGAAAAGGACACGTGTCTGTAGCCCCGAGGGTGAGCAGGCCCCACCTGGACACACACCCTGCTCTAGATTTCCTGGCCCGGAGGAGAGCGGCGGGTGAGGCCCCGAGGGCCGGGCGCGCTCGCCGGCAGCCAGTGCCGCCCCGGAGCCTCTCCCTAGCCGGCCCGGCCGGACTTTGGGTCCAACAACCTCGAACTTGCCCTAGGGGGTGCTGGGGGAGGCCCTAGGACGCTGCGAATGGGTGCGCCATTGATCTGCAAACTCAACCCGACGAGTCTAGGGGTGGGAGGGAGCGGAGAGCGGAGGTGTCCCTCCCCAGACGCAGGCAGAGGCGGGCGACCGGAGGATTCGCGCTTTTCGGACCTGAGATTCAGAGGACACGCACGCGGCCCGAGCAAGTGAAACTGACACGCCAAGCAGGGTTCGAGGAGTTGGGAAGCGGGGAGGAAAGGGGCGGACAGGGAAGAAGTGGTTCTTGGCAAAGAGTAGTCCTGGAGCTCAGAGTCACAGCTGACCCCAAGAAAAACCCAGGGTTTTTCGAGCTAAGCCTGTAGCTGGAGAAAACAGACGCCGCCGCCGAGAGAGGCCGGGGAGCGCTGAGCTTCGTCGGCTCTTTCTGAGCGGTGATGTTGAACTTGTTCTTCAGTTGGTTACCTCTAATGCAAGTTGCTTGAGAGAGTCACACACCTCACCACACCTAGGACCGGGTCATGCACTGTTTTCTCAAAGATAGAGACAGGTAGAGGTGGGATCTCAAGTTAATCTCAAGGCCAAAGACGAAGAATGGCTGGGGACTGGAACGTCAGCCTCCAAACTCTCTCAGATAGAGGCACACATTTCCCTAGGTCAATGGGTCTCAAGTTTGTCTGCACTAGCATCCTTGGGAGGGTTGGTGTTGTACTCTTGGTTGGGCCCGACCCTCAGAGCTCTCAGTGGAGCTAAAGTGACCCCTGAGAATGTGCATTTCACGGAGGAGCCTGGTAGGCTAAAGTCCATGGGGTTGCGAAGAGTCGGACACAACTGAGCGACTTCACTTTCACTTTTCACTTTCCTGCATTGGAGAAGGAAATGGCACCCACTCTAGTGCTCTTGCCTGGAGAATCCCAGGGACGGGGGAGCCTGATGGGCTGCCGTCTCTGGGGTCGCACAGAGTCGGACACGACTGAAGCGACTTAGCAGCAGCAGCAAGTTCCTAGGTGATGCTCTCTTGCCAGTCCTAGGACCACACTTGGACAGCCACTGTCTATGCCACTGGTTCCCAAATTTGGCTGCACAGTGCAGTCACCCCAGACACTTTAAAAACTACTTATGGTTGAGTCCTACACCCAGAAGGGACTTCCCTCGGTGGCTCAGCTGTAATGTATCCACCTGCCAGTACAGGACAGGTGGGTTAGGAAGATATTCTCTGGGTTGGGAAGATAAGCTGGAGAAAGAAATGGTAACCCACTCCAGTATTCTTGCCTGGAGAATTCCATGGACAGAGGAGCCTGGTGGGCTATAGTCTATGAGGTCACAGAGAGTCAGACACGACTGAGCAACTAAACCGCCACCACCACCACCTACCCTCAAAAGTTCTGATTCATCTGATCTGGGGGCCACCTGAGCATCAGGATTTAAACCTCTTTAGGTGATTCGAACATGCAGCAAATTCTAACATCACTGTCTTAAATCACCCATTGCCTCAGACAACTTTTGTAGGGGAAGGGAGAGAGGCACCTTCTCTCATCCTGCTTTTGCTGACTTTGCCGGCTTTGGGGCCAGCTTACCAGTCTTTGGAAAGGAAAACCCTTTGCCTTACAGGTGTTTTGCCAGTGACACAAGCAAGGTGTTGAATGTCCACTTTCATCAACCATTCTTTATAAAGGATGAAACAATTCTCCCTAAGAACTTAAAGATGCAAATGACAATTTAACATTGGTAATTCTGCCTGTACTATATGGGAGCCCCATTAGCTATTGGGGTTCAGGGTGGAGGGAGCCAGAGTGTAGGGTTAGTGATTGCAGGCTTTTCAGACTGGACTTACGGAGAGTGAGAGTCCCCAGTCCAGGCTGGATACGCAGGCACTGCATCCAAACAAGCCAAACGCTTACCTGGACTGGCTTCAGGGGAAAATCTCACTCGCCCTTGGCTAGAAGAGCCAGGGTGAGGAGGAGTGGTATTGGATGTCCAAGATCGCTCAGGCACAAACCTAAACTCTGGCCATATTATGCTGAGTTGATGATTTCCAGGCTGAAGGGTCAGGGTCAGCTTGTTCTCCTTGCCCTTTGGAGGGCAACAAGAGAAGCAGAGGCACTATCGCCTGGGAGGAACCTGCCCCCCCCCCCCCCCCCCCCCCCCCC